>CAIGQW010050200.1:0-10027 GCA_903798125.1 Danio choprae
TTTAGCACAATAACACAATACCAATGTTTTAACCTCTAAAGAATTAATAGAGCAATAACCCTAGAACTAATTTTCAAGCATAACAAATGCATTTACATTTTTAAAAACAATATCTAATCTAAATCTATATATAAATAAATATCTAAATGACTTTTTTTTGTTATTTGAAATTTGGAAGAAATGCTAACAAACCTTTATTTAATTAAACAAAGTTGAACATTTTACTCAATCCAAAATATTAAATCCAAAACATCCAGATAAACTGAGCTGTATCATGGATTATTCATATGGCACATGAATATATATTCATATTCAGCAAGGGCAAAAAAAAGGTTTGATCACAGCACTGTATTGCAGATCTTGAACATTGATGTTGTTATACACCATAATACTGCACTACACACATCTGTGGATGTGTAGAAAAAAAAAAAGAAAAGAAAAAAGATATCCTTCACACTGTACTTCAGCATGAACAAGGTGTTAATTGCTGAGAAACTGATTCTGAGTAGGTTTAATAATTGTCTTCGTTCTTCCAGATTATTTATGCTTCAAAATACGCTTTCATAGAGTTCAATGTCTCCCCAAGGCATTTGTCCATTATTTTGCTGCAGCTTATGCATTTATTCACTTCGCCTCAGGTTTTTTTCAAATGCTCACATTAACAGTGTCACCAAAAGTGTATTCTAATTACGCATGAAACACGATGTATGCAATTACAAAGATCCCAATTAGGCTGAAAATGAAATTGTTTCATGTGTCTTTCGTTGAAGGACAGGGACTTAAATAGAATGGCTGATGCTTTGTTTAGATGAAATCACTTCAGAAAATAGAGAAATTGTCCACTGTGCTTTAAAGGAACACTCCATTTTCTTTCTGCTTTTGAAAATAAGACAATTTTATAATTCCCCTAGAGTTAGACAGTAGAGTTTTACAATTTTTGTAACCCATTCAGCTGATCTCTGGGTCTGGAAGGAGCACTGTTAGCTTAGCTTAGCATAGATCATTGAGTCGGGTTAGACCATTAGCATCTCACTCAAAAATAATTTTCCTATAACTGTTCATTCTCTGTCTGTCTTGTTGCACAACAGAAGAGTCAAGCTTTAAATAGAAAAAAATATAAAAACTCTTTGGTCATTTTGTGTGTGAGATGCTAATTTTCTAATCCAATTCAATGAACTATGCTAAGCTAAATGGGGTTCCTCCAGATCCAGAGATTAGATAAATGGATTCAGAAATGTAAAACTGTTGTAAAATAAAAAAGACCATGCAACATAGAGCTGCACTATTTGAAATCAAAATAAGGCTGAGATAGTGATGTAAAAGATAAATAATCAAACTGTGAAGAATGCGATTTTATGAAATAAACGTTGTGTGTGTTTTGTAATAAAACGTGAGCAGCTCGTGATCTAGCAATTTGGTGCAGCTGTTATTTATATGGCTACATAAACACAATAGCATAGTACTTATATAAATTGCATATAAATATAATTTATTGCTCTAAATCTCCTGATAATCTGCCTTCAGTAAGATATCATTTAAATGTGTAGTTTTATGATGAAAGGCTAGCTATGCTATTTTAATAATGGTGGATAAAACACAAGGCAATGCTGTAGGTCTAAATGTTGATTGATTTTTATCATGTTTTTTTTCCTAATGCTAATGATTTAGCTAATGTAGAATAGATTTTACATCAATGTTTTGATCATTTAGGGTACTTAGAATGTACATAATATTATAAAATTAAATGAATTACACAGCCCAATGGTTCTTGAGGTAAAAAAAAAAAAAGATTAATAATTTTACATGATTTGTCTTGTATATAGCCTCGGCTGGGTCAGTTGGCATTTCTGTGTGGAGTTTGCATGTTCCCCCCCGTGTTCGCGTGGGTTTCCTCCGGTTTCTCCCACAGTACAAAGACATGCACTATAGGTAAATTGGGTAAGCTAAATTGTCCGTAGTGTATGTGTGTGAATGAATGTCTATGGGTGTTTCCTAGTGATGGGTTGCAGCTGGAAGGGCATCCGCTGCGTAAAACATATGCTGGATAAGTTGGCGGTTCATTCTGATGTGGCGACCCCAGATTAATAAAGGGACTAAGCCGAAAAGAAAATGAATGAATGAATGAATGTCTTGTATATAGTATTAATTGTCTGTTTTTTTTATTATTATTTTTTTTTCAACAAAGCAAAATCAGTAATTTTAGGCTGCAAAAACCTGAAAAAAAATGTGTACGGTCCTGCAGGGATTGATTGTCTGTAGCCTGCTGTACAGTAAATCAGATTTAATGTGCATTTGGGAAAGTAAAATGCACATACCATCTTTCCAAACTTGTAATGAGAATTGCTTATAAACCAGCTGTTGTCAACAAACTATATATTTGAATGGCTTCCTGTGGCTTTCCTCCAAAATAAAAGCTTGATGGTTTAGCATTTGAAAAATGAAACATTCGGACAGCTGTAAATGTTAGTCATTTTACACTGTACTGTTTTTACACTTGTACTTATAAATATTTATTCTCCCAGTTAAGTCTTATTTGCATTTGAGTCTAATATGCATTCATGCTTGCGCAAGTAATTTTTTAAACCCAAGGGCAAGAAACTAAATTCATATGATTCATGAAAATGAAAAATTTTCATCTGCAAAACGTCCTGGTTACGTCCGTAACCCACGTTCCCCGAATAGGGAACGGAGACGTGTGTCTTACGGACTATGGGAGTACGTCAGACGACCAATCACTCTGGAGATTAAGAAAACGGGCCAATGAACGCCAAGTGAATTGGCGGAGCTCAGCTCCACAGCTGACAGCGCTTAGCCATTAGCGCTATATAAGCTGCCTGCTGAGAAGCGAGCCTTAGAATTGCCTGCTGAAGAGCCGAACATTCAGCTAACAGCTGGAGACTCAAGTGCTGTGGCAGTGGAGACACACGTCTCCGTTCCCTATTCGGGGAACGTGGGTTACGGACGTAACCAGGACGTTCCCCTTCATATGGGAACTCCATATGATAAGCTCCAATGATAAGCTGGTTAGCGGGTAGGGAAGACACGGGTCCGCCTGGACAGGGGGAACACACCGTGGTTAATATATGCATATGGGGTCACCTTGGGAACCGCGCATAGCTGGCACCGAACCTCAGCATGTGGGTAGACCAATTTGGGCGTACCAGACATCACACTGAGCCAGGCACTCGACTCCTCCGCTGAGACGGGTGCTGGGGCCCTCGGAGGAATTCTCTAGGGTTCGCCAGATGGGGAACTTACTAGCAGAATGAAAAAGGCGCACGTATCTCCGTGTTAGGGAGCATGGCGCAGCAAGAGTTGTTGACACCGAGTTTAGTTTCCTCCCGACTGATCGGGGTTACCCAATAATCGGGACGAAACCGACTCCACTCGGAGATTATAAAACCTCGCGAATGTGTTAGGTGTCACCCAGCCCGCAGCTCTGCAGATATCTGCAAGAGAGGCGCCGCGTGCTAACGCCCAGGAGGAGGCGACACTTCTAGTAGAGTGTGCTCTTATGCTTGGGGGACGCGGCTCACCCTGGCATTCGTAAGCGAGGGCGATGGCATCAACTATCCAGTGGGCCAACCTCTGTTTTGATACGGCACTTCCCTTCTGCCGACCACCATGACAGATAAAGAGCTGTTCACATGATCTTAACGATTGCGTTCGTTCCACGTACAGGCGCAAAGCGCGAACGGGACAAAGCAGTGAATAGGCTGGGTCTGCCTCCTCCGAGGGCAGCGCTTGCAGGTTCACCACCTGGTCTCGAAACGGGGTGGTAGGAACCTTGAGCACATAGCCGGGCCGGGGTCTCAGGATAACGTGAGAGTAGGCCGGCCCGAATTCCAGGCACGATTCGCTGACCGAAAATGCCTCCAGGTCCCCGACTCTCTTGAACAATGCCAACGCGACCAGTAGAGCTGTCTTCATGGACAGAATTTTCAATGATACCGAATCGAGTGGCTCGAACGGACCTCTATGCAGACCCGCTAGTACTACAGAGAGGTCCCAAGAGGGCATAAGAGGGGGGCGGGATGGATTTAATCGCCGCGCGCCTCTGAGGAACCGGATGATTAGATTATGCTTCCCGAGCGTGTTGCCATCCACCGCGTCATGATAAGCGGCGATGGCAGCCACGTAAACCTTCAGTGTGGAGGGGGACAGCCTGCGCTCCAGCTTATCCTGAAGGAAGGATAACACAACGCTAATCTGGCAAGTTCGGGGGTCTTCTCGGCGAGAAGCGCACCATTCAGTGAATAGACTCCACTTCAGGGCGTAGGCATGCCTCGTAGAGGGTGCTCTAGCCTGAGTGATGGTGTTAACCACCGAAACTGGTAAGTCACCTAAGTCGTCCGCGCTCCGTCTATGGACCACACGTGGAGGTTCCAGAGATCTGGGCGCGGGTGCCAGATGGTGCCCCGTCCCTGGGAGAGGAGGTCCTCTCTCAGGGGAATGCGCCAGGGAGGGGCCGCCGCGAGGTGTGTGAGTTCGGAAACCCAGGTCCGGTTGGGCCAGAGAGGCGCAACGAACAAGACCTGCTCCTCGTCCTCCCTGACTTTGCACAGAGTCTGTGCAGTTAGGCTCACTGTGGGAAACGCATATTTGCGTAAGCCCGGTGGCCAGCTGTGTGCCAGCGCATCCGTGCCGAGGGGGGCCTCGGTCAGGGAATAAAACAACTGGCAATGGGCGTTCTCGGGGGAAGCAAACAGGTCGACCTGGGCTTCCCCGAAGTGTTCCCATATCAGCTGGTCCGAGTCCGGGTGGAGTCTCCATTCTCCTTGGGATACTGTCTGCCGTGAGAGCGCATCGGCTGCACGGTTGAGACTGCCCGGGATATGAATGGCACGCAGCGAACTCAGCCGCGTGTGACTCCAGAGGAGCAGACGGCGAGCGAGCTGAGACATGCGACGAGAACGTATACCCCCCATACGGTTGATATAAGCTACCGCCACCATGCTGTCCGTCCTGACCAGCACGTGTTTCTGCTCTAGCGCCGGAAAAAAGCGGCAGAGAGCGAGAAACACTGCCAACAGCTCTAGGCAATTGATATGCCAATGCAGGCGGGGTCCGGACCACGAACCCGCAGCTGCATGCTCGTTGCACACGGCCCCCCAGCCTGTGCTGGAGGCATCTGTTGAAACAACAACATGCCTGGACACTTGCCCTAGGGGCACCCCGGCCCGTAAAAAAGCAAGATCCGTCCAGGGACTGAGGGTGCGGCGACACAGCGGAGTGATGACCACCTGGTGCGTGCCCGCGCGCCATGCCCGTCTGGGAACCCGATCGCGAAGCCAGCGCTGAATCGGTCTCATATGAAGCAAACCGAGTGGCGTGACAGCGGCTGCAGATGCCATATGCCCCAGGAGCCTCTGAAATAATTTCAGTGGGACCACTGTATTCCTGTCGAGCGAGCTCAGACAGGAAAGCACCAGCCTGGCGCGCTCCTCCGGGAGGCGCGCGACCATATCGATCGAGTTCAGCTCCACCCCGAGATAAGAGATTCTCTGCGCAGGGCAGAAGCCCCAACTGGTCAAGGTGCCGAAGCACTTTGTCCCTGTGCATAATCAATTGCTCTCGGGACAATGCTAAAATCAGCCAGTCGTCGAGATAATTGAGTATGCGGATGCCCGCAAGCCGAAGGGGCGCTAGGGCACCCTCCGCGAGCTTGGTGAAAACCCGTGGAGACAGAGAGAGCCCGAAGGGGAGGACTTTGTACTGCCACGCTCGACCTTCGAACGCAAACCGGAGAAATGGACGGTGGCGTGGAAGAATGGAGACATGAAAATACGCGTCCTTCAGGTCTATTGCTGCAAACCAATCCCGAGGACGAACGCACTGCAGTATGCGCTTCTGCGTGAGCATTCTGAATGGCATTTTGTGTAAATGACGGTTCAGTCTGCGCAGATCTAGGATTGGTCTTAACCCTCCGTTCTTTTTGGGCACGATGAAATACGGGCTGTAAAACCCGCAGTTCATCTCGGCTGGAGGGACCTGCTCGATTGCATCCTTCGCCAGGAGGACAGCAATCTCTTCTCGCAAGGCAGGGGCGTTCACGGGGCTGACCCTCGTGAAATGGACGCCCGTGAACCTGGGAGGGCGAATGGCGAATTGTATCGCATAGCCGAGTCCGATCGTCCGTATGAGCCACCGCGACGGGCTGGGCAGCGCTAACCAGGCTGGCAGAGCCCGCGCTAATGGCATCATCGGCGCGATCGTTGACGTGCCAACGGAGGGGCAGCTTGGGAAGGGAGTGCTCACCCCGGGAAGCAGAGCGGCCCGAGGAAGAGCCGAAAATAAGAGAATTTCTCTTACCTTCCTCCCTGGATCCCGCGATGAGGCTGGAGTGAGAGAAAGGAGTCCGTTCTCTTGCACTCTGGAAGCCTGAGGCGAAAGAGCCTGGCGCTGCGAGCTGGAAGGCGGGGCGTCCCAGACTGGCAAGGCTCGGGCATGCGCACCCGGAGAGAGAGGAAACTGCTCTTTTATTGAAAATTTGGTCACCGCCAGCCCAGAGGGCGGCAGTGGTGGTGTTATTTTTGATGTTGTGCGTCCTCGGCCCTCCACCGAGGAAAGAGCAGGTCCCCTCTTCTCCGGGTGGCCCGTCTCAGGGACGCTTCGCGGTCCTCTTACCGGACTTAACGGCGCCCTGGATCGGGGGCGTTGCAGACCCGCGGTTAGCTCGGCGTTGCCGCTTGGCCGGTGGAGCGGGCAGCGGAAGCGGAGCGGATGTTAGGGTCGCGGGCGGACGCCCTCGGCGAGGAGCAGCAGGAGCGGATGGGGCAGCGGGGAGAGCAGTTTTCCGAGCCCGCTGATGAATGACCACTCCCATCGCTTTGGACTGCTCCTTCACCGCCGAGAATTCCTGGGTAAATTCCCCGACGGTGTCGCCGAACAGGCCAGCCTGGGATATGGGAGCGTTAAGAAAGCGAGCTTTGTCAACGTCAGCCATATCTGCCAGGTTTAGCCAGAGGTGGAGCTCCTGGACCACTAATGTGGCCATCATCTTCTCCAGGGCACGAGCAGCCGATTTGGTGGTCATGAGAGCGTAATCGGTTGCCGTGCGGAGCTCATGCATCAAGCCCGAGGAAGAACCACCCCCCTGCAGCTCAGCCAACTTCTCCGCTTGGTAGCGTTGATAGGTGGCCATCGCATGCAAGGCGGATGCAGCCTGACCCGCAGCGGTGTAGGCTTTGGCCGTGAGAGACTCAGATAACCTACACGCTTTGGAAGGGAGTTTGGGTGGACCTCTCCAGGTGGAGGCGCCTTGCGGGCAAAGATTGACCGCAATAGCGCGCTCCACCGGGGGAATCGCCTCATATCCCCTGGCTGCCCCGCCATCAAGGGTGGTGAGGGCGGGAGCGCACGAGGACCGGGCAGAAAAAGGCGCCCTCCATGCCTGCGTGAGCTCACTGTGTACTTCCGGGAAGAAAGGGACGGGGGGCTTGGAAGGCTTCACCTTCTTCTTAGCCCCCACGTAACACCCATCTAAGCGGTCCGGCCGCGGGGCTGGGGGACAAGCCATCTCCAGTCCAACGGCCGAAGCAGCCCGGAATAACACGGCTAACATGTCCGACTCCAAATCCGGGGTCCCGCTGACAACCCCGGAGGGTGGCAGCGGATCCGAATCGTCATCAGAGCATGTTAGCCCGCCCTCCGATGCAGCGGTGGACATCGCATCCCCGGTGTCATCTAATGAGAGCGCGGCCAGCCCGGAGGATGGACCAGCGCTCTCACTCAAAGCTTGGACAGAGCACACTGAAGAGGAGCGGGGGGTCCGCGGGCCCGAAGGCGACGGAGAAGCCCCCACTGTAACCCTCAGGCCTGCCCGAGTGCTAACCGCATGGCGGGGAGCAGCAGGGGTGACGCACCCTAATGCTAGGGTACGCCGCGACCTTAACTGTGCTACAGTCAAGCCCTCGCAATGAGGGCAAGAACTGTCCACAAGCACCGCATCAACATGCCGGACCCCCAGACATGTGATGCAATGCTCATGTCCGTCATCCGGGGAGAGGAAACGACCGCATCTAGAAACGCACGGTCGGAACGACATCTTGAAAAAGACGCGTTGCTCGACCGTGTTGCTCTCTTAGGGAAACTCTGCTCTTTTAAGAAAACTGCTCTTTTGTTTCTCCACGCCAGTGAAACGCCCAGGGGATGGGAAACCCAGATCGACCGCCGCTTCTGCGTCTTCTCCCACACTGGTGAGTAATACCTTAGTATTTTGGCAGAGGTTTATTTGCTCCAGTCTCAGTGAGGCTCTGAAGTAACAATTCTAAGGCTCGCTTCTCAGCAGGCAGCTTATATAGTGCTAATGGCTAAGCGCTGTCAGCTGTGGAGCTGAGCTCCGCCAATTCACTTGGCGTTCATTGGCCCGTTTTCTTAATCTCCAGAGTGATTGGTCGTCTGACGTACTCCCATAGTCTGTAAGACACACGTTGGAGTTCCCATATGAAGGGGAACCAGAGTTTCTGGTCCATTTCTCCTTGCTTCACTTCCATTATTTTCCCTCTATTATCTTTCCCTCTATTTTCCTGTCTAAATATGCTGTAGGTAACTGAGACCAAAATCATTAATAAAAATAAATAAACAATAAAAATAATTATTTTTATTAGAACATTGCACCCTCACATAATTTTTGACTCAATTTTATTTTATTTTTCATTCATTCATTTTCCTTCGGCTTAGTCCCTTTATTCATCAGGGGTCACCACAGTGAACCGCCAACTTATCCAGCATATGTTTTACACAGCGGATGCCCTTCCAGCTGCAACCCAGTACTGGGAAACATCCATACACTCTCACATTCACACATTCTCTCACATTCACACACTACGGCCAATTTAGTTTATTCAATTCACCTGTACTGCATGTCTTTGGACTGTGGGGGAAACCGGAGCACCCGGAGGAAACCCACGCCAACACAGGGAGAACATGCAAACTCCACACAGAAATGCCAACTGACCCAACCGGGACTCGGACCAGCGACCTTCTTGCTGTGAAGTCACAGAGCTAACCACTGAGGCACCGTGCTGCCCTTATTTTATTTTATTTTATTTTAACTGTATTTTTCATTTTGAAGTCAATTTATATAGCCTTGTTGGAAAAATAAATTAATAATAAATTAACCAACAATGTCATTTGTACATTATTTTCTAAATGTTGTAATGTTCTGTCATCTTTTTAAACTGAAATTGAAAAGGAACTCATTCTTAAAAGTAAAAGTTTATTCTACCTTGCCATATATTGAATTACACAACAGACACAGACACATACACAAGGGATGTTCCATTTACATAATGTTTTGTCACTCTGTTTTAATTCAGTGACCATTGTCAACTATCAGGAGGTCATCTGATTCCAAAATGGCAGCCACCATGAGAGGAAACCATGTGCAATAAAATAACTCTCTGGATTATTGATGTGTTGGTATGTTTGCCTCGCTATTAGAAACTTTGTGCTTAAACTCCCATTCACTTCTTTTTGTTGTAAAAACCTTTTTTTATGTGTGGAATAATTACTGCACAATGAATTCACTGGTGTCCTCTTCATAACCCTTATTTTGTGGCACTAAACAGGCCCGGTTTTATTCATGTGGTCTTTTTACGTAACTCTCGGTGGTGACTGTATATCATCAAAACATTGTATCTTGTAATTTTCAGAATTTACTGTTGTGGTCTTCATTACTCAACGCCTCCCTATAGTTACACAGGAAGAAAAGCTGTCTATTTTTTTGCCAGTTTGAAGTGACTTATGGGCTTTTTGAAGGTACCAAGTGATGTTTTGCGCTGGGAATAATTTCAAAGGATGTGGCTGACAATCTCTCTAATCGACTGCATAACACAAAAGAGTCTCTTAAATAAAACGGCTGCTTATCCTGAGCTTACCTGGAGGAGATGAAACATGTCAAGATACGTTGCTTTGAAAAGACGGCGGTCTGGCTTTTTGCTGTGGCCTCTTAGAGCCACGCGTGCGGTTTAACATACGTGTGTGTGTGTGTGTGTGTGTGTGTGTGTGTGTGTGTGTGTGTGTG
>CAIGQW010050210.1:0-10877 GCA_903798125.1 Danio choprae
AGAGAGAGAGAGAGAGAGAGGTAGAGTGTGTGTTTTTGTGACATATAAGGACACAAATTCGCATAATGACATGGGTATGACATGGATATTACAAGGAAAAGGTGAGATATGAGGACATTACCCTCTGTCACCTTTTTTTTTAAAAAGGCTTATAAATCATAGAGAATTTATTTTTATTTATTTATTTTTTTAAGAAACTAAAAATGCAGACGGTTTCCTGTTAGGGGTAGATTTAGGTGTTAGTTTAGGGCAGGAAAATACATTCTGTACAGTATAAAAACCCTTATGCCTATAACGTCCTCACAATTCACAACATTTCTGAAAAAAATAAAACAAAAAAAAATCTTTACTGTGTTATGGGATAAAAGCTGTAAATCTAAAGACAATTGGGGGAACTACTGTAACTAAAAAAGAAAGAAGAACTTAAAAAAATGTTAAAATGATTAAAACATGTTTACAATTATAACAAAAACAATTAGACCTTACTTTAACACTGTAATGTCCTTTATCAAAAATAAAACAAAAGTAAAATATCTGTCTTGATTTAATAATGATTAAAAAAATATTATATGTTTAAAAGCGTTTTAAAGAAGGGATGTCATTTTCAGTGTAAAAAAATGTTCTAAATAATTGACAAAAAAATCTCTGAGTTCACAACCCTCCATTGACTGCCTGTCAGAGCGGATACAAGGAAATATAAAAGTTGCTCAAGCGTACTTGGGGAGGCGAGAAGACGATGACACGGCTTTATACACTGCTATTACAGCTGATTTTATAGCAGTCATTAGACAACGCTCTCTCTCTTTCTCTCTCTCTCAGTCCTGGCTAATAATGAGAGTCATTACAGTTCAACTACACACTCCATTTGGATCTCATAACTATTAAAGTCGCTGATTATAGAGCAACACAGAAATGAAAGAGAGGGCATTTTTAAGGATGAGATCTTGTGAATGTAACCTGAGGCTCATGGCCTGAAGCACTTGGCTTTTGTTGTGGAGCGAACACACACACACACACGCACACGCACACGCACACACACGTGTCTCTTCACCATCTGGAGCATGAGCTGTGACCCAGCTTTCACTCAGCACAAGAAGGCCACTAAAGACACAGTCACACATTCAGATCTTCTCTGCAAGGCTGCATTTATTTGATCACAAATAGGTTTTTATGTTTTATAATGTCATTTTTTTCTGTGATTCAAAGCTTTCTACTTCAGTCTCTAGTGTCACATGATCTTTCAGAATCATAACAATATACTGATTTGTTGTTTGAGTATGAGCAATAGTTATTAGTAGTCAATTATTAATAATTATTCATATAATGATCAAAAACAAAATCCTTCTTCATAGTTTGTTAAAACTGGGATCCATTGAACTTTTTCTGATTCTTTCATGAAAGGAAAGTTCCAAATAACAGCATTATTTGGAATGAAATAGTTTTTCTTTTTTTTCATTATGAATATCATTATTCATAATTTCATTGTTGAACAATTTCTTGCTTTCTGGATCAATAAATGTAAACATTTGTATTAATACTAATTAATATTATTAATGGGACTTTTGAATGGCTCTACATCACAGTTTTCAGTAAAAAAATATGAAGCAGCCCAACAACTTTTAACACTGAAAACATATGCTTTCAGATAGAGTAGCATTTACTACACAGAAAAGCTACCCAAAATCGGAATAGATGTAATCGGACAATAATGATATTGAGATAATCGTTCTGCAATAATGACATTAAGCAATACAATTATTCCATTTGCATAATTTCTCAATACGGCTGTATGTAGAAAATGCTACATGTGAAATTACCACATATAATAACATGTTTTTACTCCACACTTTGTTCATTTACAGTTCGAGTGTTTGAAATAAATCCTTCTGTGAGAAGAATCCATAGCCATGTGATTACTAGTCACGCTGAATCAAATAAAGCAGTTCAAACATCTGTTTACAATGAGTAGTTATTTCTCAAGAGCGCCATCTGACCTTCGGAGGACATTTAATACAGATCACACTGCTTCCCTGACAAGATGTACATGATAATCACAGCTTTGCCCAATCATCTTTGCGATATTATTTTGATTAATCCTCCAGCCCTAGTCTTTAGTGTGTTTTGATCAAATAAATGCAGCCTTGTTGAGCAGAATAGGCTTCTTTTAAAAACATTTGAAAGATCCCAGTACTGTACATGCCACCACTTTGTTTGCTTTTCTTTCATTTTGTCCGCTACTCGCTCTTCCTTTTTCAATTTCCTCTCCTCATTTGGCCGCCTCTCTCCTGTTCTCTTCCTTTCTCAGATAGAGCGATCAAGACCCGAGGCTGGAGATGGAGAGATGGAGAAGGTGATCTTGCGTATCGCTTACATCTGGGAGAAGAACAATGACAGCTGCTGATGTCAAACAGGTGCTGAGCTTCAGGCCTGCAGGGAGGGAGGAGAACACTTCACACACACTTACACTCACACACACTCACACTCAACAAAAACAGAAGTCAAATGGTGGACATTTGAAAAACTGCAGAATAAAAAGCCTGCAAATTCTCCTCAAGAGTTCAAAAAAGATAATTCAACCCAAAATGTAAATCGTCAAACTATTTACTCTCCATCAAGTTGTGCCAAACTTGAAAAAACTTTTTTTTCAAGAAAAAAAGTTTTTTTTCATGCTGAACACAAAAGAAGATATTTTGAAGAATGTTGGTAATCAAAAAGTTGAAGGTCTCCATTGACTATCATAGTAGGAAAAAAATATATATTTTTTCTCTACTATGGAAGTCAATGATGGACATCAACTAATCGGATACCAACATAAAATATATACATTATTTTGTGTTCTTCAGGAAAAAGAAACTGAAGAGAGCGTGAGTAAATGATGACCGAATTTTCATTTTTGGTTGGACTGTCCCTTTAAGCTTAAGGAGACAGCGATGAGAAAGTTGTTTGGGTTTGTGGTTTTAATCAGGAGCTAAGCTAAATCAGGCGGGCAAAGGTTCAGTGATTACGAGAAAGTGTAATTTAACTGCAAAGGGTTTTTGTAAGAGACTGAAACTAAATTGGTATATACAGACTCAGATAAAGTTTTATTGCTCAAAGTTGTGTATTTTATAGCTCAATAAAGTTAATATGGAACACAGTCTTTTTTTTTTGGATCAACACTGTCAACAAGGTCTAAATTAAAAACAACATAAAAATCTAAAATATTATTATATATTTAATAACTGTATTATTATATTATTATTATGTTAAATACAAGACATTACATTATATGTTAAAACAAGTTTACAATTAAATCTGATTATATAATTAATAATTTATATATAAATATATTATTTACATTTCTATTAATTAAATAATCTTTACTTCAGTAAAACTCATTTAAAAAAAAATCTCTGGTTTTACTTTTGGCAAAAAAGAGTTATAAATAAAATGATAAAATATCATGTTTTTATAAAGAAAAGAAAAAAAGTCAAACATTTGAGAAGCCCTCTCTGACGCTGTATCTAAAGTGTATGGTTTTAAACAAATCTGTCTCTTTTTTAAATAGTCTGCAATTAAATAAGGTAATAAGGTAAGATATTTTATCAAATTTGCCTTGGAAGACATTAGTGTCATTTTTCACTGTAGAAAAATATATAAACTAGAAGATTTTACTAGTCTGAAGGCCATTGCACTCTGAATCCATACATTTAATCTGAATTTTTTTTAAAAATTTAATTTGACCTGGGCGGCGCGGTGTCACCTCACAGCAAGAAGGTGGCTGGTTCGAGCCTTGGCTGGGTCAGTTGGCATTTCTGTGTGGAGTTTGCATGTTCTCCCCATGTTCGCCTGGGTTTCCTCCGGGTGCTCTGGTTTCCACCACAAGTCCAAAGACATGCACTATAGGTGAATTGGGTAAGCTAAATTGTCCGTATTTCTGTGAATAAGTCTGTATGGATGTTTCCCGGGGCTGGGTTGCAGCTGGAAGGGCATCCACTGCATAAAGCATGTGCTGGATTATTAACCCCTGAATAATAATCTGAACTAAGCCGAAAAGAAAATTAATGAAAGGATTAATTTGACCTTATGTTGTGACAATTGCATTTACACACTGACTCTGAAACTTTCATCCATCATAACAAAATTAGATCGGGTTTGATTTTTATTTTTCGCATCCAAGAAAAGGATAGTTTTGACAGTTCTGAGCCACCAAAATCCATAATGCTGTCACGGTGCACAGAGAACAAAGTGCGTACTATAAAGGCAGAATGTGGTGGATGTTTGAGAAACATTGCTCTACATTACTTAATACTGGTTTCAGTGCCGACTGCGCACCTTTCCCATGCCGTTGTTTGGCATGTGTGTGTGTGTGATCATATCCTTGACGTACTGACTGTTCAGGATTCATTTACGGAAATGTGTATTATGTGGCTGCAGTATCACAAGCAAAGTATCAAAATGCCCCTGATTTCCAGAAATAAACTTTAAGTATTTCGGAATAATCCCACGCAGCTCTTTGATAAGGAGGTGAACTCTCCTTCCTCTCTATGGGCTGGATGAACACAAAAAAATTTTCTTTTTCTTTTTTGAAGAGAAGAGAGAAGAACAAAGCATCACTGTTTGATTTGACACCAATTTTTTTTTTTTTTTTTATTTTGCAGTGGATTAATGTTACGCATTGGAAAAAGTTGAATGATGAATTTTAGGATACCAACATGGAGGGGAAAAAAAGCATACAAAAATGTCAGCAGCTAATTTCTTTTTTTCTCTCAGCTTTGTGAATAATTTTTTGTCGCTCTCTTGGAGAAACAACTGAGACATAATAGAGATCTCACCGGTGATTCTCCATCCAGCAGGTCCAGCAGCAAAAACAATCTCTCTTAAACTGTCCGTCTATTATTCAGAAAACAGCCATGCCTGCAGTGACTGTGACAACTGAGCCAAAACACATGCCAAAAACGGCTTCTGTCTCCCGCTCAAATATGTCTGTCAGCTCTGCCAAACGACTGCCGTGAAAAAAAAGCACAGTTGTTTATACGCTGCAGTTGTTGTAGATGGAGACGCGAGTGCGATATTCAGGTTACTACATGAGATCTGCTGAATGAATCTCACACACTCACACTGCTATATTGCATGTCTGGCGGATCAGATAACACCTTCATAACAGTCGGAGTCTAGCAGTAGAGTAATGTCAATGCAGTCCCAGTTCATCGGGGACGTGCAATTAACGCTGGTTATAAAATTCCACTCATTCACACCTGGCTTTATCAGTCTTTAAACCTACAGTAATTTGGATGCTCTGATTTGCACCTACAAGTGCTTCATCGTCGTCTAATAGCAAATTATTCAGGCTGTTTTAGGTGCTTCTTCAATGTTTCAGAGCTCACTGCAACTTGTTGAGCCTGGTTTAAAATGTAACTCTGTCACCGCTTTCTCCGGATATATATCATCCCTCAGGGCTATAATGCAGAGCTGCACTGCGGTGAGGACAAGCCTTTCAGACAATGCAATGGTGTGGTGCTGTTACAGCAACCTGTAAGACTGGTGAAAAAGAGAATATACTGTAGGAGAATCACTGGATATACTATTGTTCACTGTAAAATAAATACCCATAAATGAACAGTTTTATATATTTTGTGATTAAGGTTTTTTATGCTTTTATGGGGCCTTGATCTTTCAGTTTGAAAAGGTTTTTATTGATACTTTTAATAGCTTGAAGTTGACATATTGCCTTGGTTGGTTTGTAAATTACAGTAAATTAATACATTTTAAAATAATTAAAATAATAAGTTATTTTACAGAGTTACTCCTCTCTATATAATTTCTTATACAATATATTGTTTCAAACTACTAAAATGTCAATAAAAGTCACAATGTTAAACTGCAGAGTTGAATTTTCGACATCAAAAGTCAACATGCCTCATAATTAGCCCCACACGGAATCTGCGTGCGCCCATCGTTGAATCTATTTATTTACTTGTGTAAATGTGTGTAAATTCATATTTATTCAGTTTTTAAAATAATTTCAGTAATATTAGTGACAAATGTTAAAAATGTTCATATGATTTATTTACAATACAGTTTGTAAAGTAATATTTTCTGTCTTTTAGTAGATATATTTTATAAGACATGCTTTGTTTACCAAATAAGTGGATCTAACTGGATTTGCGTTGTAAACATTAAATAAAAGTTATTATTAAGTAACTTATAAAGGTAAAAAGTTAATAATATTCATTCATTTTCATTTCGGCTTAGTCCCTTTATTAATCTGGGGTCGCCACAGCGGAATGAACCGCCAACTTATCCAGCATATGTTTTACGCAGCGGATGCCCTTCCAGCTGCAACCCATCTCTGGGAAACATCCATACACACCCATTCACACTCATACACTACGGACAATTTAGTCTACCCAATTCACCTGTACCGCATGTCTTTGGACTTGTGGGGGAAACCGGAGCACCCGGAGGAAACACAGGGAGAACATGCAAACTCCACACAGAAACGCCAACTGACCCAGCCGAGGCTCGAACCAGCGACTTCTTGCTGTGAGGCGAGCGTGCTACCCACTGCGCCACTGTGAGGCCCTAAATACTTATGTACATGTGATTTTTCAAGTTTTTTGTTTTGAATAAATTTGCTACAATTTCAACAAATCTTTTTTTTTCACATTGTCATTATGGGGTATTGAACTTTGAGGAAATAAATAAATTTAATCCATTTTGGAATAAGGCTGTAACATAAAAAATGTGGAAAAAGTGAAGCGCTATGAATACTTTCCGGATGCACTGTATGTGTAAATAAGAGTGTATGGGTGTTTCCCAGTGATGGATTGCAGCAGGAAGGGCATCCGCTGCGTAAAACATATGCTGGATAAGTTGGCGGTTCATTCCGCTGTGGCGACCCCTGATTAATAAAGGGACTAAGCCGAAAAGAGAATGAATGAATGAACGAATGAAACATGCTTGAGCATGAGAATCCTTTAATAGCATAAATAACTTTGTATGCATGAAATAGCATTACACCACCAATTTAAACAACAGAGAAAGTAAGCATATTTTAACTGATTATCTTGTTTTGTGTGTTGTTGTCTTTACTATTATTCCTTGTTATTTGAGTCATTATGTAAGTCAGCAGTTATGCAATCCCTATGCAATATACTGAAACAAACTCCATTGTGCTGCTTTGCATCTGTCAGTCGGCCAATAATGTGGTCAGAGAATTATTTAGTTTGCAAATGGACATCGGTGTGATTGTTTACTGAGATTTCTTCTCAGTTTCCAAAGCTCATTCCAGCACTTACATCAACAGCCACCTGCAATCGATCAAGTCTCCACTCGATATTCTCTTATTCTTGACTTTGACTCCAACTGTACACACAGGTTGCAGGAAGACAGACTTATGAATATAGATAAAAATCAAAGTGAGACTTCTGTACTTTTTTGCGAAATCTGCAGGGCTCAAGTCTTTCTCTCCTCCACAATCGTTTACCCGCCATGCAGGTCTGCACATCCCCGATTCTGCTTCATGTTCACTGAATCATTCTGGCCTTGCGTGGACTCAGGGGAAGGCGGATCTGAGAAATCCTCTTTCTCTTTGTCTGCAGCCACCGTGTCCTCATTAAAAGGAAATGGGGGCACGTTTGCTATCTCGGCTCGATGAAGGAGCAGACCTCTCTCCCTGCGGTTTTTCATTCGCCATTATCGGCAAATGGTTTCATTTTGCCTTCACTGGCATGCTTTGTCTCGCTGTATTTTCTAATTTCCATCAACAGGAAGCTCATTGCTTTTTCAGCCCACACACAATGCGATGCGTCGTATGATGATGCATTTAGATGTGGCTTAAGGTGAATAGAATTCTTGGATGGAAAAATGAAATGCAAGTTTGTTATCTGGATTACAAATGCACAACCTGGATTACATTAAATATTTGCAAATACTTTTTCAAACTTCAATGCACATGTTGTTTTTCATGTCCGATTCTTTAGCCACTCATCAACAAAGTGCTGTGGATAGTAAAACTATTTGCTTTGTAAAACAGTGTGTTTATAGTTATGGTAATGTTTTAAATAATATGTTAGAAAATACCAGTTTGCAATATAAAGCAGGGTCTTTCCATGTCAAATCAGCCAAATATTGTCAGTGTTCGTCCGCGTCATCCTTTGTTTATGTCATGTGCTTTCTTTGTCCTTCTCCCGCCACCGTCATTGTTAATCTGTTCCACCTGTGTTCATCCCTTCTGTGTCATCTGTGTAATCAATCTGTCATCCATATATACCCTTTCATCTGTGTCCATTGTTGTCCGGTATCTTGAATCGTGTGGGTCTCGTCTTGTCTTCCCGTATCCCATATCTGTTACCCGTAAGTGTTCAATAAACCCGTTTTTGTAAAGTTCATCCTTCTCCGTCTCGTCATGTTATCCTCCGCCCTCCGGGCGTTACAAATATCAGAAATGTCAAGATTAAGTTTGTTAAATATTTAAGCCAAATTACAGGAGGAGATAAAAAAATGTCTTTAGAACGATGACAGCCTAAACTTTTAACAGGCATCATAACCACCTGGTTGACCTTTTGTCCAACAAATATAAATTAAATAATATTGCTTATAGTGGTGTCAGAAGCACAGTTTAACCAAATAAATGCAATAGTATCTGGATGCAGACTTGGATTTGCAAGCTAAGACTGCATATCTCAGACTTGCAATGTCAGACACAATGCACTTAATGGAGCTAGTGAGGCGTAGGGTTAGGGGTGCGCATTAAAAGCATTGTGTCTCATTTTTTCATAGAGTGTACCTAAAAAAATTAAAGATATTTTAGATGAAATCCAAGTACTCCATAGACAGCAACAGTCCTGAGAAGTCCAGAAAAGGAACCAGAAACATTGTCAAAACATTCCATGAGACTTCAGTGGTTTAACTGTAATCATTCAAAGCTTCATGAAAAAAAAGTGCAGCAAAAAACTGTAATGCTGGGTTCACACCAAACATGGAATTAATTAATCGCATGAGCAAGTTACATACAAGGTCAATGCAAACACTTGAATAGAGCCTTAATTGCATTTTCTGTGTAAAAGAAAATTTGAACTCAAGCTGAAAACTCCAATAGTATATGGCTGTAGTCAGGGATGGGCAAAAATACATTGAAATGTATTTTTAAACAAAATACCAAATACCTCAGTTTTACATGTATCAAAATAAACTACAAAATACAGCAGACAAAAATGTATCAAAATAAAATACTGTATTTTGAAAATACTACCAAATACATTTACAAAGGAGCATGACATTTCTACGCAAACCTTCAATCAATAGGCATATTTGACCAATCCCTTCACCATTAAACTGACTCTCTCTTTCATTCTAGCATAACATTTGTACAAATGTCATACAGAAAGTAAGTCCTGTCTTGCAGATGATCTCTTTAATCGCTGTAAAAACCATGTAATGCAGATAATAAGTTGGAATATATCATTTCCATCCATTGCATGGCCAGTGAAACTGCAACAATCTATATGAAGAGGTTATTTGATGTTATTTCGTTTAAAAAATGTAGTTGTTTGCAATTAAAATCTTCAATACCTAATGTAAAAAACATGATTTCTGAAAACTAGTAAAATCTCCAGTTTTAGTCATTTACATAAATCATGTTTTTTTGCAATTGTACTCTTCAATGCATATTGAACATAAAAACATGATCTCTAAACATCTCTAAAACGATGACTTATCTGTTTTTGCAAGTAAACTCTTCATATACATCCTGCTGCTGCCATGTAATGGGAGTCTGGAGATTTTGACCAGTCTGTATAGACTGGAGCATTATTAATTATTTGTGTCTCATATACTGCACTGTGCCACTTTGACATCTCTTCATTAACTGTACACTGCATCTGCAGATCATCTACTGGCATTTGAAACAGCCAATGAAGTATTGTAGGAATTGCCACTGTAGGACTTATTTGTATGTTGTTTGTCTTATTTTCTTGGCATTTACATCAGCAATCCATTCAAAACTACTATTATTTTTACAGTATACTCATTCTCCCAAGATTGTCTCAGTTCTTCTTTAACTGGAAGAGTCCCAGTTTGCTCCCTTAGTTAACACCAGTACACAGTCTTTAGGGGTTTTATATTTCTAAACATCCTCTGCATTTCCACCTGCAGCACTGAGACTGACAATGACTACGTGTACATGGACATCAGTAATCGAATTATTTGCCTTAATCTGAATAAGACAATAATATGATTAAGGTGTTTACATGAGTTGCTTTTGAATGTTCCTTTCATGATCTCGTTTTACATGTTATACTACATAGCGCGTTGATGCAATGACGTAATTGAGCTATCCACATTTCCTCCAGAGTTTCATGTAATTTTGGGTGTTTCATTTTTAATTGCAGTTTGGCACTTTCATTCAGGAAAATTTCATGCGTGCCCCCATGTCAAACGAGATATTGGATGCGACTATGAACTGCTGGAAGAGTGTTGTTTTAATGGAATTTGATACGCACGCCGTATGGGGAAAAAACCTCTGCATTATGCGATGCAGGTGTCTGTGCTCCTTCACTGACTCGTTAGGTGCAGAGAATAGTGTCAAACAGCCATGTGTGTATAGACTATCCTGTTGCAAAATGAGGCGAACATCCTACACCACAGTAATAATTTGACTAAGGTGTTTACATGTCTGTACTGCACTTCAATAATGCAGCAAAAATCACTTTTTACATGGTAGACTCCTAATCAGAGTGTTGTCTTAATCGTATTAAAATCGGATTATTGGTGTCCATGTAAACATACTCATTTATTATGTGCTGAAGGCTCAACATCCTGTTCTTGAGGACTGAGATTTTATTCCATCTGATTTCTTAAGCAAAGATGCTGATGCCAAATTGTACACTATACTG
>CAIGQW010050219.1:0-10495 GCA_903798125.1 Danio choprae
GCCAAGCTTCCTGTCAAAGAGCATGCGTGGAGTCGTGCGAATAGTGGTGCGTCGGGTTGGTTTTGTCACAAGCTGGTGTTTTAATTTGCTGTGAGGAGAAAAATTTGAGATCCTACATGGCGAAATATTATGCTAAACAAGCTAAATTGTATCTACAAACCTCAATAAAGAAAAAGAGGAAACTAGTCTCATTGAAAGTACTGTGCTTAAAGCTATGCTGTCATAGAAGAAATAAATAAGCATTGAAATAAATTAAGAGAACACTTGAAAATTCTGTTTGAGTAAAAACTAATTTGATTTTACTCTGTAAATTACTGATGCCATTTCAACCTCCAGATTTCATTAACAAATTCTGTCATTTAGAACATTGAATTATATTACAAAAATGTTCCGTGCTTATATAAATTTTTAGACTACACATCACCAGGGGGGTGGGGGGGGGGGGGTAATTAATTGTAATTAAAATCCTGAAATTGTTATTAAAGACTTTATTGATGGTCTCCTTTAAGCATTCTGCTGGTCACATACTATGTGTTTTAATTTCAATGAACAAGGATTTAAATAAAAAATGATTTTATTATACATTTAATTCGTTTGTTTTTTTCTTGGGTAAAAATTCTTTGGTAAAAATTCCACCATTTCTCAAAATATCTATTTTTTTGTGTCTTCATCCGAAGAAAGAGACTCAAATAGGTTTGGAACAAGTGAAGAGAAAGTAAATGATGACAGGATTTTTTATTTTTGGATGAACTATTCTTTTAATGCTCTCATACAGAAGCATCTCACATTTATCCTGTCAGTTACCGAGGTAAAGTCATGACTTCATTCTGGTTTTGATGCATTTGTAATGACTACTCACACTTTATAATAGGTGTGTTTGCTGCTCACCTTACTGCACAAATCACTTTGTTGCTATTTAGTATATGGTTAAGGTTAGGGACATTTTAGTTAACCACACCTTTACACACCACAGCAGCAGCCTGAAATCTTGATTAAAGGCAGAATTGAGCCATACTTTTATGATATTTACGTTAAAATGTGCACCTACCATCACAATGAAAAAAGATCATCTCATCTTCTGATGTCCAGTTTGGTGAGTTTTTTGTTCAAATTTGTTGTTTCATACTTAATTACGCTTGAGTATTAATAATCCACATAATCCAAAACCTTATTACCTGTACAGTAGATTTATAAATGTCTACTGAAAACCATTCTTGGTTGATCCATATTAGGAAATATATCTTAAAAGAGCAAACAACAAATACAAATGTACAAATCTGTTACTGAGACTGTACCCTTATTCATGTAATTCAGACTGAAATCGCACTTTTTACTTTTTCCCATTAGTCCTAACTGCACACCATCACAGACTGAGGTACACATTAAATGCCAATTTCATCCAAATCAATTTTAAAAAATAAAGTTTCCTTTTATGGAATGCAGGATATCACAAAACAGATGCCAATGCAACAAAGCAATAACATTTCTAATCCAGGAAGAAGATGTGCAAGTTGTTCAGCTGTCCCTTTTACCCATTCTTGAGTCATGAGTGTGTTCTGCAACACGAAAGCCATCCTTGTGTACTGAGCAAAATGATCTGGGTGTGCCAAAATCAGTAATATCAGACGCATGTGGAGTTTTAAAAATTAATTTAATTTTATTTATTAAATTTAGCTCAAATTTGTGGAGCCTGTTGAGCAGCAGGGGGTCACAAAACAAATAATAAATACGTCATATAATAGACAATAAAAAGTGTGGGGGCGGCTAATAGTATTATCTTAACGCCTGTTTCATGCCTGTTTCAAATCAAAAAAGCAAGCGTCACACATAGAGTTGGTCCAAATTATTAGCCCTCCTGTATTTTTTTTTTTAAGTTTTTCCCAAACAATGTTTAACAGAGTAAGCAATTTTTCACAGTATTGTCTATAATTTTTTTTTTTATTATTGAGAAATTGTTATTATTGTTTTTATTTTGGCTAGAATAAAATAAGTTTTTCTTAAAAAAAAAAAGAAACATTTTAAGGTCAATATTAATAGCCCTCTTAAGTAATCTTTTTTTTCTCGATTGTCTACAGAACAAAATACTGTTATACAATGACTTGCCTTATTACCCTAACTTACCTAGTTAACCTAATTATATTTATGGGTTTATGATGTCTCTATAACCAAAAATTATTTTGTTGTAGATCCCTACCAATTGTAAGACTAATTAAACATTAAACTTTGAGCAACTTTTTGTAACTTTTTTAGATGTTTTTATATGTTAGATGTACTCTAGTAGTACCTTAATTTAGCAGCCATCTTTGAAAGGCCCTTTGATCATGCAAGTGCTTATCTATTAGAATGGGGAAACATCAGACGTCATCCTGTCAATCAAACTATGTAACTAAAAATCATCCTCTCAATAATGGCACATCTGATAGTGCTAGTCTTCTGAAGTCATTTCCAACTTATTCCTGGTGGCAAATTTCTCCCAAAATTACAGCAATCTCTTTTTTTCCAAGTTTGTGGTTGTTCAGGTGATTGCTGTCATGTGATTTGCATTTGAACGGAGGCCATTCATCAGCTCAGACAGGACAGACTTTACCCGGTGTTCATTTCATACTGATTAAAAAACAGAAAACCTTTGTTTTCAAGTGTTCAATTAAAAGTAGAGATTTCACGTCATCATATGTCATCACGATCACTTACTACCATATGAGCATCAGTAATTACCATGCAACTTCTCCCAATAAAGAAAATCACACCGGGTATGCCCACCTTTAGACTGCCATTATACACACCCTCATATAGATCCAAAATATCTTTAAAACAGAGAAAACTATATGGAAATTAGTGCAAAAAATATATAGTTTTAAAGCCCAATACACGTTTATAGGATTTTAAATGTGAAATGGGACAAAAATATGGTTCACTTTATTGCATTCTTATTTGTATGCCCCTTATATTCGCAACTGTCACAATTGTATAAACACATGTGACATATTTCAAGTGTATAAACACACAATATGAATCAGAGGGTTGTGCTATCAGCATCCAACGTAAAGATATGTGTTAGTGGAAGTGGTGCTGCTTGACCTGTACATAGGCTAATTTTTTTTTGTATAATAATACAGAATTTGCTGCTTCAAAATGAAAAAAAAGAAAGAAAAGTATTTTTATTTTAAAGATGCCATCTTTCACAAACACTCAATGATCATGTTCAATAGTGCATGAGATGTCGAGGCGGCATGAGAGTGTTTTGCCGAGAGCAGCAGTTGAGTTTGCAACACCGCACCATGTAACTGCCCCCTGCAGAAGACACAACAAGTTTACTTTTACCGTTTACTCATTTAATTCACTAGACATTGGTATTAGGATGTTAAATCAGCATGTTCACCTACCAGGGGATGTTTGTTCATAGCAAACATCTTATCATCATATATTGTGACTCCATCCAATCCTTCAGGATTTTCACAACATTGGACAGACATCTAAACATACCAACTGATTTGTTAATGTCATAAAATTGTCAGCTTTATTTCAAACTAATATAAAACAATTGAACAATTGAAGATTTTGGCATTCATTTACAGAGAAACATTGATCAGTAAAATAATCTGAGACCAAATTTCATGTAATAAAATTGCTGTGAATAAAAAAAAGAGAAAAATAAAGGATTAGTTCACCCCCCAAAAATGTCTTTTTACTCAACTTCATGCCAAAAAAAGCCTGTAAAAACATCTTTGTTCGCCTATATTTCCCACATCACACTTAAAATACACACAAAAAAAACTCAATGCACAATTCAATGCTTGAGATTTTTTGGGACAGTCCAACGCTGGAGGTACAGTAGAACCAAAGGTCACCTATTTCATTACTTGTGAGGTAATGGAAATATATACTGCAAAGCTCCATCAATACTTCTCTCTCAATGTGACTTTTTGACCTGGTGGCGTGTCCGTGAGGTAACCATTTCTTTCCTTTCTCGGTTGTTACAGCCATACTTGTGAATTTAGGCACAAGTTTGCCTGCAGAGCTAATTATTTTCCACCACGTCTATCAGAGATTAGAGTTCTATCAGCTGATATATGTGAATTTCTTAATTGTCCGAGTATCTGTGTCACCGCTCTGTGAACTGCATTGATCGTCAGAGCCAATCACAGCCATTTTTGAGCATGTGAACACAATGACCAATCATTGGTGTTTAAGAACTCACTCAAACAGCAAACAGGATTTTTAATTACTTTAGTGTATTTGCTCTAAATGCTCTTTTGTTGTCTTGAGTTTTGTTTATACATTCAGGAAGCATGTTTTCTTTGAGCAGGTCAAATTAAAGCTACAGTGCATATATATAAAATTGTATTCTTTTGAAGTAAAAATTTAATTTAAAGCATCGTCAATGCCTTGTGACGCAAGATGATATTGAATTTAATCCAAATCGATGATATGATAACTGTAACTGTGAGACCAGTATAAACCTTTCCCAATTTTAAGCCCAATCCCAATTTTACCCCTTAGCCCTTCCCTTTGCGCGTTCACGTGTAGGGGTAGGGGTGTCCCAATTCTCTTTAGCTTGAAGGCATAGGGCTAAGGGGAAGGGCTAGATAGCCCTTGAAATGGAGATTTTTCAGGACCACACTTGAAACCAAGAGGTACGAAAATTTCCCAGAATACACCATCTACAACAGCAGCGTGGCTGCACACGGAAGTCAGGAGTTGCACAAATTAGTATTTTTGGCATTATTATGAATTTGTACACCAAGCATATGTTTTAAAGGGGTGGTCCACTACGATATCATATTTTAAACTTTAGTTGATGTGTAATGTATGAACATAAACAACATCTCTGAATAAGACGCTCAAAGTTCAATGCAAAGGAAGACATTGGCTTTTACAGAGTTCGCTTAGCAAAGCCTACAGTCAACAAATTTGGGGACTACAAAAAAATACATCTGGGCTAGTGAGATCATAAACGCTTCAGGTTACACGCATTCACCACGCGCATACACCCTGCGCAGCAACGGGGCGTAGCCAGAGGCGATTTAATGTTATAGCAGAGAAAGCTAAAATGGCATCAAAACGCTGCTATTTCCACAAAGCTCCAGAGAATTATAATAAATATATAGCTCTAGCATTTGACAAATGAGAACTTCCAGAATCTCTCCCAGCTCAGTGCTGGATTCGGCTAAAAACTCTTTCAACCAACAAAGCTGTGGATTGTGAGTGCAAGTGTTTTTATTTGTTAAAATTGATCTATTACAAGCACAGTTTCTAGCGCTAATGGTATGTTGTAGCGAGGACGTAAACAAGGATGTAAACAACAGGAAATGCTGTTTGGCACCGCTAACAATTTAGCTACAAATTCACATTTATCAGTCAAACCGCTGTAAACACACACAATGATCAGCAGCGCCTCCAGTGCCGATCCGTGAATCACATCACATAATGTTAGCTGAACAATCAGAGCCTCTTGAGGCTGGGCCTTTCGGAGGAATTAGGAAATATGACATTCGTTTTCATGGTAGCTGAGTAGCTGTATATAATCAAAGTAAGATATATGAAAAAAAAACGTGATTTTCTACAATTGAAGCATGAGCACACATTGCTTTGCATCTTATAAACACAACCAAGTGTTAAAAATACACTGTGGACCACCCCTTTAATACATTCATAACGGCATTCGTGTTTTCCTGTCATGCTTTTTAAAAAACGCTAAAATAAAAACTGCTAAATTTTGCTATCTATAATCCATAATAACAATAACTCTTGTATAGTAGTCCCACAACATACTTTCACATCTGTCATGATGACACTCCAATATCCTGTCAGAAAAGTCTAGTGGCTGGGAATGACCTATTACTGTGTCTGGTATAATGTTAATGTTGTTTTCTTGTGTCTACATAGATGAATATGGCCACGGTGTAAATACACAGTACAGTTACGAGATTATTGCCACATTATATCGTTATGATAACATGATATCGTTGCCTTTAGGGATTTCCTGAAGATAAATACCAAAAAAATAACGCAACTCGAATAACTACAGCAGTCCCGATCGTCAGTCTCATATGCAGTAAGAGATCGTGATGAAATATGATGACGTGTACAAGTGTTGTAGTGGTGTCCCATTTATTAGGGGTAAATTTTGAAGCCCTTCCCCTTCACACATTGTTTCAAGGGCCAATGGGAAGAGGTAGGGATAGGGGTAGAAAAATAGAATTGGGATTGATCCTAAGTGTTCATTTGTCACAGGCAATACAGCGCTTACATGTTGCGCTGCTGCTCTAAAGACTGGGACACATCAAGCTAACAGTCAAACATTTGGCTTTGTTGGTCTGGCTAGTTGGTTTGGTCTGCTCCACACTTCGCTTCTAATCAGGTTACCATCAGAGCTCTTTGACCTGATTCAGCATGTCGTTGGCTGAAGAGAGCGCTCTGACTGGTTATTCAGCAACGAATCAGAGCATGAGTGTGACGTAATTAAGTGACGTAGCAAGTAAACAATTCAAGTCAAGAGCCCGGCTGTAATTTTGATACATTTCTCAAATATTTGCAAACAATATGGATTATTAGATTATGAGACATATTGGCAGGAGCGAATCCCTTCGGGTTTCACCTTTTGGGTGAACTAATAATTTTAAAAGACTGAAAGAATGTCTTATGTGTTTGGAAAGACAAAAGCGTGAATGATGAAATCATTTTAATTTTGATGTGAACGAATTAAATTGACTAATTGGTATGACAGAAAGTTGTCTAATTGTAGTTTATTTTTAAAATTTCTTCACTTCAATGTTGTTTTACAAAATTAATTTATAGTAGTGGTATAATTTTAAGATGTTTTTATGGTTTACACAACAGCCAAACTATTGAATTTGCTGTATAATAAAATGATAAATATGCTAATGATGCAGTCATTTTGTTGAATTAATGAGGAAGTATGAACATTTCTTAAACAAGCACTTTTATAACAAAGACAAACACCTTAATCTGATCCACTGGTTTGCGGAAGCAGCATATCTTCGATCCCTGAAAACAAATACAAAAACAAATGTAATCAGCAGGACGCAAAAGTAAAGTGTGATTTATAATATGAATACAAAGTAAATTGTTTTATCCTGTCCAGAAAATTCTGTTCAAGTAAATAAAATACTGCATGTGCTGTATTTCTATATGAATGTTTTAGTCTGCCGTGAAAAGCCCAAACTGAGCTAGTAAAATAAGTAATGTTAACGTTTGCAACAGCGATGGCTATTAGAAATCGGGCTTGAGGGTTTCCAAACCATAACTTTAACCATCACACCACAAGTTGTACATACAGTAAATCAAATATCGTATCGATACAGTGTGTGCTGCAAAGTAATATTCCAAACTAAACGTAATATTGAAAAGGCCTTCACTAGGCCTTTGCGTTATGCTGATCTCGACGGATAATCAAAAGCCCAAGAAATAAATGAAGGCAATCAGCAAAATGTGCAGCTAAACAAAGACTAAGATGTTTCCAATGTTAAACTAAGATGTTTCCAATCTACAGTCTCTGAACACATACCAACATACAACACAACCAATTACAGAAGCTACAGAGCTAACACTAGCATCCGAATCAGTTTTGATAAACGTAAACAAAGTACCGCTCTCATTGTTACATGATCTTCTGTAATTGTTCAATATCATCCATGCTTTAAAACTAATAACAACATTATAAAATGGAAAAGTTCATCATTTCATAAGCAAATGTATATGCTTACCATGTTGTTTTGTGTTATTCAGCAAAAGAAACAGAGAAGTACAGTGGCCAAGCTTAACGTGCTGCAATTAAAAGGTCCGTCACTGTTGGGTCCCCCTAAAACATTTTCGTTGTGTTCCGTGCTATTAGCATGAGTTGTGAGAAAATGCAGGAGTTTTCCTAATTTGTTTGCATTGTGGACAAACAGCAGAGCATCGACTAGTGAAAGTCCACCATTAAAAACATGTAAGTTTAACAAAATGGGGACTGTCAAATAAAAATGTATTCATCATGGACCCTTTTCATGGGTTTCTCAGTAGCGGAAGTCATCATAGTCGCGTAAACACGGAGCAAATACAAAAAGAAAGTACAACAAATATTTTTTTTACAATCCTATTTTGCTGAAATAATAAAAGAAAAACCCCACAATGGTGTTATCAAGACTTCAGAAAAAGGAAAAAAATTGTGTGAGACTGATTACGGCAGACAGAAGAGAGAACAACGTCACATTTACTGTCCTGCCCATTTTCTCTACATTAACCCATAACATCTTACATAAGCAGTAATTCGTTTTTTGTATTTTTTATGCAAAGTTGATATAATACATGCAGAAATACATATAAATGTTCATTTAAAAAAAATCCAAATATTAAAAACTTTCAAGGATTTAAGATGCTGATGACAGTTAAACGGTCTTGTGAAAAGGTTCCATCACAGCACTTTTAAATATATGTATCTCTTTTTTTCTGGAGAGCATCATCACACATCACACTTTTAGTTTAAGCACCAATTCCCTATTATTAAAATATTGGTGGTTTAATAGCAATTATAAAGTATGGTCTTATCCTACGTCCTTAATCCTACCCAATACCTAAACCCAAATACTACCTTACTATTAAATGAAACTATAGTAGTTTCTTGAGTCTTTAAATAGCGAGAATTGTTCCTTAATATAGTGATCAGATCTTTACTACTAATATTGTAACAACACAATTATTGCATGCCTATTACACATTAATTACATGCCTATTACAGGCTTTACAAAGAAATTAATACCAATAGTTCAAACAATCAGTGCCATTTAAACAAACTTATCTGTTGCTCGCCAGTCACAATCCAATCACATCTTGTGGCTGTTTTTGTGTCTAGTCTGTTACCGTCTGTCCTTGAGTTGCTCTTCTGAATGTTCTTCTCAAATGATCTTGATGTGTCTGAAACTGTCAATGATTCACTTTAAAATTGATTGGTTCAGTGGCATGATGAGGTGCAAAAATGAAACTCAATAACAGGAAGAACAACCACATACAAAATGCCATCCAAACAAAAAAATCCAGTAACTTCAGACTAATGATTTCCAAACCACAGCGGATGCACACACTCTCTCTCTCTCTCTCTCTCTCTCTCTCTCTCTCTCTCTCTCACACACACACACACAGGATTTGTACACTGGTCTTACCTTTACTTGTAAATGAAGCCTTGAAATGACTTGAATTACTTAAAATGATCGAGTTATCTTCTGCCCTGTCTTTCAAGCAAGCCCTTTAGCTCTGGCTCTATTGGTCGTCCATCTTTTCTTCAATTGAAAGTCCGATATTGATAAATTTTTGAGCTGAGATATTACATCTGCGATTTTTGCAGTCAGTCCGAGCAAACTATAAAATAACGGGCTGTATTTAAACAGAAAATACGCAAAATACAGCGATTTTGATTATAAAATGATTTAATCATTGAATCATACTGAAACTGCATTTATAGCACATATATCAGTAGACAAATATTTATTTTATCATAAGTATACATCTCATGATGGCAGGTTAGGATGATGACAGGTGAGGCACTGCCTCTGTAGTGCATACGCATAGATCAGGTATGTATATGAATGTCATTGTAGTCTGCACCCCATGTCTTCGCCGAGTCTCCTGTGTTTCCAGTACCCTTGAAATGAGTGTTTCCCCTCCTGCTGGAGCAGGGCGAAAGCAGCCTCGAGGACCATACAAGACGGTCGTCTGAAGATGGTCCTCAGGGCGATTGCGCCGCTTATGTGGAGTGGACACTTTCGACACAGTGACCAGCCAAACACCACCAATCTGCAGGGAGCGCTTGCCAGAGCCCACCGCAGATGGAGAGCCACCCGCGGTGTACGAGCCATCGCCACCTAGAGCGACAGAGCGGAGTTAAACCGAGCAGGAGAAGCTCAACAGATTGTCTGATGCAGATCAATATATCGCCGAAAGGGGGAGTCCTGTCGGACCTTGGCGGATCATACGAGAGTCCCGCCCACCCCCCCTCTGCAGATGAAGAACTGCTGGACACTGGGAAGTTACTCATAGACTTCTGGAGCAAAGCCATGCCCCTTCTGCTGTTTCCAGACAGCAAATCTCCGCGTCAACTTTTCCCAGACAGATTTTTTTAGTTCCTGTATTTCCTGATGCTCCAAGCTCCAGAGTCATGAGTGGCTTCCCACCCATCCCACCCTCGCCACTCATACCAAATGACTACAGCCAGTCAACCAGCTCCAGCGCTGCTGCCGTCAGCCAGCCCCCCAGCTCGCCCTCAAGCTCCAGAGGTGGAGATCGCTTTGAGGTGCTGTCTGCCAACGTCGCCCTCTGGAGGGAGTTGTTCAGCTTCAGCTTCTCCAGCCTCCGAGCTGCTGACTCCGCCTCGGCCCTTCGACCCTATGGCTCCGCATTGGCTCACTCCTCCCTTGTCTCCGCCATGGACCGTCAGTCCATATATATATATGTATATGTATATATGTATATATGTATATGTATATATGTATATTTATAT
>CAIGQW010050220.1:0-10287 GCA_903798125.1 Danio choprae
CATTTGATCTCAAGCAGGCAAAAAAAAAGCACACACATTTGGACTGATATCAAATGAAAGCAACATGAGAATGCACTTTACAAGTAGTTTCAATTTTGCGTACATTTCCGTTTTATTTATACTGATTTTTCATAGCTGTTTCTGTTCTGAAAACTGTTCAATTTACTGTAATTTCTTGTGGAGTAATGAGAACTACAATGATGTTTATAATGTCTCTAAATGGTCATTTAATTGATTTATATCGGTAGACATATTTCTGATTGCAATTAAAAAAATGTAACACCAATGTGGACTTTGGGAATTATGTGACTTACAGAAAAGACAAACTATATTTTCAGGAGAATTTTTTTATATACAAAATATTTCTATTGATTATAGTCATTATTAATATAAAATAATATAACTAAATAACTTCTATAGTTAATAATATTGCTCATTACCATTTTACATAATTTTGAATTACTATTTTTTATTTTCAAAACCACTATGTACTAATTGTTATGCTAAAAATCTTGTTGAAACATTTAAAAATGATTAAATATGGTCAATCCAATTTGTTTTGGATTTTTTTGTAATATTTAAATACATTGAAATATTTAAATACATTGATCTAAGAGTACTGCATGAGTAGAAAGTTTTGATCTGAATGCATAATTATTAAGATGAAATATTTCTAATAGGTATCAGTGGGTGAGTGACGCGTATAACGTAGAACGACGTATTGAACTTCAATGCATCATTCAATCAGCTCAATTTCACTTTCAATTCTGCAGAAATACAGAGTGAAGATAGCATGTGGAGCTGGTCAAAGGACATAAAAGCAGACCGAAAATAAAGTACCTTTTTAAAGACAGCCGGATCTGGCAGAGCTGGACCAAAAAAAGGCACATCGTCTCTTGCTGTTACAGACACCTACAATAACACAAAACACATTATGACAGATTCCAGAAAAGCATATCTGTAGGTAACCCTGCATATATGATATTGGAAAAGTAAAGTATTTTTCTATAACAAAGATGCATGGCTTCAGTGTGCATGAACGAAACAGGATTAATTACCTTATAGAGGACGTTATCAGTGCAGGCGTTCTCTACCTGCACCACCACATAAGCATGAAGGAAGTTGGATGCAATCATATCAGGTACAAATGGCGTATTTTCTTCTTGGAACACAATGGCCACAATGTCATTTCCTATATGCCTCTTCCTCTGGAGCTGAAATCAAGTCAGAGCAAGAAAACAAAAGTAAGAAGATGAAGATGCCAGTATGGTCTCTACAACCCATTTAAGATTCACTTCTTTGACCAGACCGGCAAGAACCGAAACCTGAACTGAAAACAAAAAAAATAGACCATGCTCTTTAAAAATGCATGACTGTGATCAAAAAAGAACCAGTACTTTTATACCTCTTTGATTTAAAGACGCCCTATAAAGAAAACCTGGATATACCTATAGGCATAGTCGAATAATAAGAGTTTGGTACATGGATATGGCCATACCATGAGCCTGAAACACCATTGTTTCCTTGTTTTTATTTAAACTGTCCGAGTGTAATACCGTGGTGAAAAACAGGCCAATCAGACTATACAGACACAATACAGACTATTGCATTGCTCACAGGGCACAATTTTCCTCCTTTATTATCAAGTTTATCAAATAAAATAAAAAAACTTACCATGTATGTGCTCTTATTTTGAAAACAGGAGACACAACAAAGTCTAAGCCAGTCGTACAAGTTTGTTTTCTGCATGCATTACTAAGCAACAACGTCAGAATGCAAAATACAGATAAAAAAATGTATGCAGCGCCACTCTGAAAAAGGCATAAGGTATGTTTTTTTGTACCTTTTGTTAATTTATTGCGTTTACTGGGAAGTTTGCTGGATATGGCACCTTTAAATTATATTATACTATTCTCATGCCACACTGCCTAATATTGCCTTATAGTTTTTCTTATAATTATGTGCGTTAAATTACATTTAAATTATTTGGCTATTATTTTTATCTAACAACAATTTAATCAATTCATTCATTTGAACCTTTTGCCCCATATTTTTGGAAATTAATTTAAAAATAAAATTAAAGCTGGCTACGCTAAAATAAACATTGGCTATTAGTGTTAGTTACCAATAACATTTGCTCAAGCCATACAGCAGAAATGGGGAATCGCTCTAGGAAAAAAAAATACATATATAAAGAATAAAATAATGAAATGATAAATGATAAAATGATGAAATGAAAAAATGATAACCTACAAATTTTTATTTAATATTGGGGTCAAATACGACTTGGTCTGCTCTTGCTGTTTTGTGAGATTGCTCCCAAAACAACAATATTGGATCCTAATATTATACTGTACGCACGCCGCCAGCCGATTTGTGTTTTATTACACCAATTATATCTAAGCTTCAAATTTAAGAACAATAATTAAATTTATACTTGATTTAACATCGCAACAAATAGTATTAGCATTCAGCGGGGCGTCAGAGTTATCTCCAATAAAGCTTCAAAGGTTTATCCGATTAGCTTTCTACAGTGCGTTCGCTCGTCTTCACAGCTTGCTCATAAATACGTATTAGAGAGCACTGTCAAGCAGAAAACTAGTTCACAAACATTCGCCAGTTCAAAAGAAAACTGCTTGTCTCCATCATCAAAGTGTTCAGGAAATTCATCAGACATGCTGAAAGATGTTTGCAGCCCTTTGGCAAACATCACAGCGAAAACAATGTTTTTAGATTGAAGCAAATCATTTTAAGGCTAAAACAAATTTGTGTGTGCCAGTCTGCAGGCCATTAGCATGTCTCTGTATGCTAACGGTGTAATATAGTATCCCGTATGGGCCATATCTCATACAGTAGCTATTAAAGATTCCCTGAAATAACATGAAATGCACATCTTTGCTCCATTTGTTACGTAATCTTGACTGAAGACAGGTCAGGAAATATTAGAGAGTAGCTCCTCTTTTTAAAAGCCATCAATAGGGTTTTGTTTATCTCACAGCTCTTCCAGTCAGAGTAGTGATGGGAGAAACAACTGAACCAATTGCTTCACAAAATAATTCACTGATTCAAAGCATTCAAAATGCAACATGACAGGGACACCTGCTGGTCAAAACCATGTAAATGCAATAAAAACTTGGATTACAAGACATGGATCAAAAACGGTGTTTTTAAAGGATAAATATAAAGTATAACATATCATCTTATCTTTTCTCTGTATAATATGCATTGTTTTATCAATGTTCTAGGCTTATGCTTTTTGTTGCATTGTGGGCTCTGCTAAACAGAACAACAAGAGACTACTAACTAACATCATTCCTTTTCATTTTACACATGTCTCCCTAAAATGTTTACAAACATCTAAAACTGATCTGAGATCAGATAAAAAGTATGAAAACTGTTCAGTGATTCGCCACTGGGGGGCGATCTAAGTGAACTCGCATGATTCATGGGGATTTTATGCTATTACAAAGATAGGCCCCTAGTGGAGATCCATTGAATTTTCGAAATAGTAATGATACGTAACAAAAGATTTGTAAAAGCATTTGAAGAAGAGTCATTATAAAGTGCATTTGATTCATAACAGCCACAGTCTATTATAGCCGTGAGTATAGCAACTGTTCCTCTTCTTTAAAATACACAATAGCATCACATACATATATATAATATAACAATAGCAATTAAAAGTCCTTGGATGTGCCTTTAAATGTGTAGCTTTTAGTGCAAAGTGCAAACATGAAGACAGGAAAGGGCATATTTAGTAGCTCCTCCCCTTTTTAAAAGCAGCCAATAGCAGCTCTGTCAGTCAGAGTCGTTGTGCTAAAGCACATTTGATTTCATGAGAGCCACATCCTTTGATATCAATGTTGAGTGTGTTTAACCTAAAAGTATATTATAGCATCCCATATCTCATACAATAACAATTAAAAGTCCTTTGAAATGCCTTGATAGTTGTAGATTTGTTCGATATGTGACAGAATTTCAACTGAAACAAAGAAAAGGGAAAAGCATATTTAGTAGCTCCTCCCCCTTTTAAAAACAGCCATATTATTATCGCAGCGGTGCAAGCCAGAGTGTTGAGCTAAAGTGCATCAGACTACTGACAAGCACAGCCTATGCAGAGTCTGCATACAGTGTTATCTGCTTTATAGCTTGCTATGTGATTCTAATGTCTGATATTTTGGGTTGCTTATTATATGATCTACTCTGAAACACAGCAGAACCAGACTACATTTACCCCTATGGAAAGAATACTGACACTGTCTGAATTGTTGATCCCCTATTTAAAGCACAAAGTGCCACATAGAAAATTGAAATTGTTTATAAAAGGCTTTCGATGTGAATGTACTTGTTGCCCATTTGATAATCTCGTTTGTGTGTGCAATGCTTTTTCAAACACTGGGTTGCTGTAGATAGAAGTTAGTGTACATGTTATGACTCTGTAATATGACTAATAAATATGTTCAAATCAAAACTGTGTGGACTATTGTATATTCATTTTCTTAAATATATATATTTTTTGGCAAACTCTTTTATGAACACTCCTATAAATAAGTTATTGTCTTTAGGGGCAGGACATTTTAGACATAAGAGCATTTGATTGGTCAGAATTCTGATGAGAAGCTGAAGTGGTGGAAGTGAGAAAAAGTTTTGAATGCTTATGTTATAAATGCTAATTTCTATCATTGTTTTGGCGCACAGTAACTTATAGATAATCTTAGGACTAATATATTCATATGCTAACATCCCAAATATTTAAAATTTGATCTGTGACGGACTTTAAAAGCAGCAGGTGATGAATCTGCCCCCATATGTTCTCTGTGGCCTGTGAAGGGCCATATTGCAGAGGGTGCGCTTTAGTGGCCGCTGTTGTTTCGCTCAGTCTGTGCTGAAACCGGCAGGTGATGTTTTCTCTCTGAGCTCTGCAAACGCTCATGATAACAGATGGCTTTGAGGATCAGTCGTTTGCATGGTGTGGTTTGCTCTCTAATTAACAGAGCATGCTGTTGGTCAGTAGTGGCCAAGCTTCTCTCAGAGGCTGCAACTGGTACTGTAATATCCCAAAACTGACACTGACTGTGGCATAAAACAGCATCTGAGATTGTTACCATTATATTAGTACCATACTGTTGTGCTAAGTAACCTTTAAAAAGGGTCCCAAAAAAGTGGTACGCTACTGTTCACTATTTTGGTACTTCTGACAGTAAAAATGGAAATAAATGAGTACCGTACTGTAGCGAACCGCTCAGCAGAAACAAGCCATAATGATACCTTACCGTAAAGTGAGGTATCATTGTTGTAAGTAAAGTATCACCTCATGTTGTGTCAATCGTATTGACACACTACCTTCGGAACTAATTCACTTGGTCTCACAACACAAAGACTTTTATGATAAGCATACAATTCAAATGTTCTGTGATTTATTGTATGTTAGTTTGTCAGCGCAGTTTGGTGTATGTGCACGCATGTGTCTGTTTGCGTGTCCATCTGTGTCTCCGTAGCTTAGACAAACTGCCAGTCTCTGTTCATGGTCATTTGATTCAGGGAAATTGGTGGTTTTCTTTTTAATATGTACTTCCATTACTGCTAGCAAAGTATCAAACTGAGCCATGGACATCCCTTTTTTACTCAAAAAAAAAAAAAAAAAAAAAGGTCTCACCTGCTGTGAATCTCCTTCAGTGTAGGGCAGTTTGGTGGACACATGGAACATGATCTCTTTATTGTGGAAGTTAACATACACCGACTCGGTTCCTGTCTGGCCATGTGTCACATCCAGACCACCACGAAAACTGTATCATAAAAACAAAATGACTTCATTCATCTGTTCAACCTTAAATATTCCAGTAAACCAGACACCCAGTTTCATAAAAAGGAATCTGCTTGTTCATTTGTGATGCATAAAAACTGTTCCCAGGTCCCAAGAGCAAATCTCAATAGCTGATTAATCACGACACATTAAAGTCAATCTTTTACAAAATCATAGTGTTTTGCTGCATTCCAGACACCAATATTGGAACATTTGTAAAGGATGAATCACAGTCTGACCATCTGATATTTGGAATAGATATAAACATTATGATCATGATTTTTAATAATATCACAGCACACTGTGAGCATTTATTTGTACCATTTAGGGCTGTACAATATATTGTTTCAGCATCGATATTGCAATGTGTGCATCCTCAGCAGTTTAATCATAATGGAGTGAAAGTTTATCATTTAAGTGTGTTTTTAAGATCTGTGACTATAAGCATTTCAAGAGATTTTAAAGCATTTGCGCACAATAAGTCGTACCGTTTAATAAATATTCATTTTGATGAGTTATTTACACAATGAAGATCTGAATGAAAATGAAGATTTGGTGATTAAATTTCTGTACATGAAAACTATTTTGACTTCCCTTTGCTCAATTGTATTATACTTTTATTGATATATTATATATATCTAAAAACTATGTAATTTATTTATTATATTTGTGCATGATTCACTCCCATATAGAAAAATCCCAATCAAGTAAAATGATTTTTTTCTTAAATAGACCTACTTTAGCCATCTGGTGAAATTGTATTCATATCAATATATATAGCAGAAAAACTAAATTTATTATATTGTGCAGCCCTAGTACCATTTGTTATAGTGTTGTCATGATATTGGCATTTCTGTCTGACTATACTATACTAAGATAAGTATTAATATTCAATACCATTTTCGATACTGCGAGGAAAAAAATACTATACAATTTTTTAATTGTATTAACAATAAACAAGGTATAATTTGAGAAAAGTATATTTTACATTAACAAAACATCTTGTGGTAGTGCACTTGTTTAATAAAAACTGTTTGCTTCTGGCATCTGACAAAGCGATGGGACCCAGAAGCAGTGATGTATGATTTTAGCAGATTATAATGTAATATGATACATCTTGTACTGAAACCTCAACAAAAACTCTAAAATGTATTATGTGTGGGTGAACAGAAAGTCCTGTTTGGGTGAACCATGTGAAATAACTGACGTCTGTACCCTTTAAAATCATGAAGATCAATCTTCTCTCCCAGGAACTCCAGAAACTCAACAAAAGCTGGACTTTCCTCGTTGTTTCCGAACAGCTCCTCTTCTGATGTCTGCAGAAGAGTCAATGTGTTCAATAAATGAAGCATGGTGATTGAAACCCTAGTCATGTGTTATGAATTTACACCATTAAAGTATAACCGTTGAATTCACAAGTCACAAGTTTTAATAAAGTGAAATTAAAACATTAATTTGTACATCAGGCTGTCTTGGAGCTGATTAAGGTCAGTGTAAAATAAAACCTTTTTTAAATGTACGCATGTTAGTTTTTGTCCCTTGTGCAAGAAAAAATTCAGATGTATTTTATTGTAAAAGAAGAGCATACAAACACTGAATGTTATTCTAACCTGGGCAAACTTCTGATAAATGACTCCAAACTTGAAGTTGTTGCTGATGACGTGCTCATCGAAGGTCACGATGAGTCTTGATGCCTTGAAACGGGTTGGAAATGAAGGTCAGAGGCTGAAAATTATTTGTTCATTTGTTTTTGATGCTATTGCTTCAGCTTACCTTTGGGTATAAGACAGGATAAAATCTGTCCACATTCACCTCTTCACAAACAAGCTAAAGGACAAAAAAAGATTGATTTATATAATTTACATATTTCTAATTAAATTATTTTCTTTATCTCATTTCTAAGGCCATTTAAAATGTTAATTTGGTAAGAATTAATTATAAAAGGGTGACAGATATTAATACAAATGTATTTAATCATCATATTAGATGCTTTCATGGAGATAAAAAAATAAATTAACTTCAAAGTCATTTTTGCAACATTTAATTTTCTGGATTTTTCTCAGAAAACACTGATACGTGCAGCTAATCCATTAATGAGTGATTCAAATAAAATGAAAACATTTGCAATGACAAAATAATAATAATAAATAATAATACAATAATAATTAATAATAAAATAAATAACAATAATAATAAATGCCTGATTTAAACATAATAACAAAATATAAAAATATGCACTATAAAAAAATAATTTTACAACATTAATAAAAATATTGAATATAAAACTTAATCATTTAATTGACTTGATTAGCTTATACAAAATACACAAAATATATTTGTATTTATTAAACATTTATATATAGGCAACAAATTAATTAAAAAATAAATAATTCATAATTATAATGCCAATATAAAAATAATATATAAACATTTTTACATTAAAAAAAAAATTTTTTTTTGAATAGTTGTTATATATTAACACATTTTTATTGTTTTTATTTGATCAATTATATTATTGTTATTATTATTACTACTACTACTACTATTATTATTATTTTATAAATATTCTTCATTTAGAAGTTAGATAAAAGCATATACCAAAAAATGAATAAATGTACATGTAACTATAGATATATTTAAATTTTTAATCTTGTATTTTAATTCTTATTTTAAATATGTCATAACTGAATTGAGTGTTTTATTTTTGTCTTACCTTCGCCATCTGGATGACATTAGGGAACTCGGTCAGGCAAGAAATTGGTATCACATCGTGGTAGGTTTTAAACCTTGACCTAGTATTAAAAGGCACAAGAATCAAAACCAAATATTATCAAGCCAGACTTAACAAACATTATTTGCTAACTGATCTGAAACTAATTGGTCCCTTTGGACACTTGGTCACAAATGCATCTGCCAAATCCATCAATCTATTTGCTATATTTAGCAGGAATGGACAAAGACATGGACATACAGTATATAAAGAGAGAGAAATGAATGATAGCTCAGCCATCAATAAAAGTATCTATGTGATTCACCCCAGTATTCATAGGTGCCCTTGTCAATTATCTTTCAGCCGACAAGTAACATTCAAAGAGTCCCTGAAGAGCTCCTGTTTTCAAAGAGAGGCTTTATAGATCAACCTCTCTGACATCAACACGGTCTCTTGTTCCCGTCTTCATCATTAAAGGGCCTCAAGACGGGTCATGGTTATAAAGAATGGATGTGCCCTTGTGTTCCTGCTGCATATTTTGAGCACTTAAGTCAGACCAGTTTTGAAAATGAACAACGAGAGAATATGCGACTGAAGTGAGTGGACGTGAAAAAGTGAAAAAAATGTGTCTGCAACAGGGCTGTGTGCCATTCAGAAGCGAATTAAGATTTTCCTTTTGAATTACAACTCACAAAATAGATTTAAAATGATGTAGCAAAAAGGATACAGAACTGTACATTGAATCTAAGAAAGTTACATTAAAAAGAAAACAGGTTTTTATCTGAGAATTCTGTGATTTTGTGTAAAAAAAGAAGACATTTTGTGATTTTACTTCATAAAAATCAACCATTGCCTATGATATTTTGGAAGAAACAGCTAAACAAAATATATATTGAAACATAACTTGGAAATCAAAACATGAAAGCAATCAATTTTCCATCTGAACTTGAAGTACCTGAGCAGCAGTCGAAGGTGCTCCTGGTCTCCAATCACATCATACTTCATGGAAAAGATCAGGTGTCCCAGAGCACTGTCCACTGAGTAATAATTAAAGTGCTCCTGTCGGACGAGGTGGGAACACATGAAAAAAACACATGAAAAAACAAATACTCTTTAAATTACCACACATTAATAAACCATCTGAAGCTTTTGACTGATGGATGGATGAAAAGAAGGAAAGGTAAATAAATATGGGAATGCAAGATAGATGGATGGGTGGATGGAGAGGTGGACAGTTTGATGGATAAAAGGACAGAGAGAACAACAGAAAGGGATTGTCAGAAATATAGATAGGGGAATTATGGATGAATGGATTGATAGAAAGACAGACAGATGAATGAAGGATGGAGGGATAACTGGATGGACTGATAGACATGCAGATGAGTGGATGGATGGATGGATGATTGAGAGAAAGACAGTTGGAAGGATGTATGGATAAATAGATGGATGAATGTATACATAAACAGATAAATGGATGGTTGGATGGATGGATGGATGAATGGATAGATGGATGATGGATGGATAGACAAACAGATGGATGAATGAATTGACAAACAGATAATTGGATGGACTAATAGTAGGATGGGGGCCTCACAGTGGCGCAGTGGGTAGCACGTTCGCCTCACAGCAAGAAGGTCGCTGATCGCTGGTTCGAGCCTCGGCTGGGTCAGTTGGCCTTTCTGTGTGGAGTTTGCATGTTCTCCCTGTGTTGGCGTGGGTTTCCTCCGGGTGCTCCGGTTTCCCCCACACGTCCAAAGACATGCGGTATAGGTGA
>CAIGQW010050227.1:5079-15523 GCA_903798125.1 Danio choprae
AGTTGCTGTTATAGTAATGAATGACACTCAGGGCATGATTATAAACATCATCTACTGTATGTACTCTGCCGAACATCATGCTTGTGCATTTGTACTTTTTTTTATTGTCCTAGAGAAAATGCTGTTATTGCTCTGGTATATATGATATATGTTTGCTAAATTAACATATTGCAATATAATTTTTCATGCAGTTTTTTTGACGCTTTTAAGTAGTGGAGATATTTTTTGCATTTATTTTGATTCCCCGTTTTGGTTTATAATATCCACAAAAGGTTTGCTTGCTGTGTTTAAATGATTTCGATGCTGTTTTGGAGGCAGTCTGCTTGGCTCTGGGATGTGATGTTGGGCTGCTGTCCAATAGGAACTCCAGCAACACTTGTAATATTCATTCATTCATTTTCTTTTCGGCTTAGTCCCTTTATTAATCTGGGGCCGCCACAGCGGAATGAACCGCCAACTTATCCAGCATATGTTTTACACAGCGGATGCCCTTCCAGCTGCAACCCATCACTTGGAAACATCCATACACACTCATTCACACACATACACTACGGACAATTTAGCTTACCCAATTCACCTATAGCGCATGTGTTTGGACTGTGGGGGAAACCGGAGCACCCGGAGGAAACCCACGCCAACACGGGGAGAACATGCAAACTCCACACAGAAATGCCAACTGACCCAGCCGAGGCTCGAACCAGCGACTTTCTTGCTGTGAGGCGATCTAGCTACCCACTGCGCCACCGTGAGGCCCACTTGTAATAAATTAAAGTTTAATAAAATAAAATAAATGCATTTCAGCTTAAAAGCCTTTCTCAGTGCACAAAGTAGCATTACATACATCTCATACAAAATGCATTTTATTTAATTAAGGTTTCTCCTTCATTACAAGTGTTGCTGGAGTTACTGTATTTGTATTTTGTCCAGGCAACACGGTGGTGCAGTGCTGTCGCACTGTGGCCTTACAGCAAGAAGGTTCGAGTCCCGGCTGGGTCAGTTGGTGTTTCTGTGTGGAGTTTGCATGTTCTCCCTGTCTTGGCGTGGGTTTCCTCCGGGTGCTCCGGTTTCCCCCACAGTCCAAACACATGCGCTATAGGGGAATTGATTAACTAAATTGGCCGTAGTGTATGAGTATGTGTGTGAATGAGTGTGTATGGGTGTTTCCTAATACTGGGTTGTGGCTGGAAGGGCATCCGCTGTGTAAAACATATGCTGGATAAGTTGGCGGTTCATTCCGCTGTGGCGACCCCTGATGAATAAAGGGACTAAGCCGAAGGAAAATGAATGAATGTATTTTGTCCACTTGCATTTTGCATTGAGTGCTCCAGACCTTCCCTTACCAATAGTAGAGTAAAGACAGGGTCATAACGGCATAATGGACTTTCTCCAGGTCTGGACTCTTGGATTGAGTGAAAGCAGAGGATCCGGAGCTCAATTACTCCCCGTCTTCATCTTCCTCCTGTGAGGTCTGTGTTTTCCCCCGCGGGATTGTGCTCTTGATTGGGTTTTGTTTACGAGCGCCGTGTTGTGGGTTAATCCTGTAACCCCTTCACAAATGACTCAAAGCAGTTTGTTAGCGAGTGAATGACTCCCAAAATCAGCACATCTGTTACGCCTGAGAGCCAGAATGGAGGAAGAAGACATTTTTAGTGATGCACTGCAAAAAATTGCTAAGGGTTTTTAGATATTTGGACTAGAAACAGGGCAAAAGATTGAAGTAAGAAAAGCGTGTTCAACACAAAACAATATTCTGAAGAATCCTGGGAAAGAAACATCCATAGTAGGAACAAAATAATACAATGAAAGTCAAGGGCTGCTTTTTCCCAACATTCCTCTGTATGTCTTCATTTGTGTTACAGTAAACACAGGCTTAGATCAAATGACTAAGGCCCAATCACAATTCTATTTTTGTACCCCTACCCCTTCCCCCTGCCCTTCCCCTTGCCCTTGAAACAGAGTGTGAAGGGGAAGGGCTACAAAATTTACCCCTAAGAAATTGTTTTGCTCTTGCTTCTAATGAGATCGACGATGGCGACTGCTGCAGTTATTCCATTTGTGTTATTTTTTGGTATTTATCATCAGGAAATCACTGAAGGCAGCGATATCATGTTATCTGTCAGGGTTCTGTTGTGCTCCATGTGCTTTTGTTGTCGTCATGTCTGTTTCCCGCCGTTTTCAGCGTAATTTATTCCACCTGTGTCTCACCCCTGTGTATCATCTGTCCCATTAGCTCTCATGTATTTATACCCCTCTGTTTGGTTCAGTCCTTGTCCGGTGTTGTAGTGTCTATGCGTCGGTGTATTGTCCATGCTGTCGTCCCCCCATGTCCTCACAGAGTGTCCTGTTTCTTCATGTACCCGTGTTTGTAGTAAGTGTTTGTTAATAAATTCGTGTTTCATTTCATCCCGTGTTCTCGTGCCTTCATGTCCCTCAACCCGAGCGTGACATTATCATAATGATATAATGAGGCAATAAGCTCGTAACTGTACTGTGTGTTTACACCGTGGCCGTATTCATCTATGTAAACACACTAAAACAACATTAACATTATAGCAGACACTGTGAAAAGCTCATTCCCAGCCACTAGACTCTTCTGACAGGGAATTCCAGTGTCATCGAGAGACAGTATATTGTGGGGCCGCTATACAGGAGTTATTATTAGGGATTATAGATAGCAAAATTTAGCAGTTTTTATTTTATCATGACGGTAAAACACGAGCGCGGTTATGAATGTATTAAACATGTGCTTGTTTGATATAAAAATTTGTAATAATAACAACAAATACTCATTGTGCATCTCCTGACTTCTGCCATGCTGCTGTTGTAGATGGTGTATTCTGGGAAATTTTCGTACCTCTTGGTTTCTAGTGTGGTCCTGAATAATCTCTGTTCAAGGGTTAACTAGCCCTTCCCCTTAGCCCTACGCCTTCAAGCTAAAGAGAATTGGGACACCCCTACCCCTTCACGTGAACACGCAAAACAAAGGGTAGGGTTAAGGGGAAGGGCTAGGGGGTAGAATTGGGATTGGGCCTAAATGATGACAGTTTTTAGGTGAACTGTCCCTTTAAGAGAGAACACATACAATATATTATATATTCATTATATAATTATATATTTTATTATATTATTTATTGTATATTCAAATATATATATGTGTATGTATAAATATATATGTATATATATATATATATATATGTATATATAGGGGCCTAACGGTGGCGCAGTGGGTAGCACGATCGCCTCACAGCAAGAAGGTCGCTGGTTTGAGACTCGGCTGGGTCAGTTGGCGTTTCTGTGTGGAGTTTGCATGTTCTCCCCGTGTTGGCGTGGGTTTCCTCCGGGTGCTCCGGTTTCCCCCACAAGTCCAAAGACATGTGGTATAGGTGAATTGGGTAAGCTAAACTGTCCGTAGTGTATGAGTGTGAATGTGTGGATGTTTCCCAGTGATGGGTTGCGGCTGGAAGGGCATTTGCTGCGTAAAACATAAGCTGGATAAGTTGGCGGTTCATTCCGCTGTGGCGACCCCAGATTAATAAAGGGACTAAGCCGAAATGAAAATGAATGAATGAATGAATGTATATATATAATATCAATTGATTCAGTAATAAAAACAGAATAACAGTATTTCCTTACAGTATTTTTGTTAGACTGTAAGTGTTTGACTCTTCTGCATCATAAAACACCATCATAAGTGTGCAGATATGTCAGAAACATGCTGAGTGAACATTCCTGTTTATCTGAGAAACAATGCTGAAGTCAGATATTCTGCTTTGATAATGTGCGTTACGTGCCGGAGCGGCTGTCTTTGTTTTGGTTCCTTTAACCCGCCCACTGCCACTTTAGCCAATTATATTTCAGCACCCCGGGTTGCCTTGCTGGAAAACAGCGTATTTCATTCATTCAGTCATGAAGGCTCTCAAAGCATGCGTCCATGACTGAAATGTGACCTCCGGTGGACAGTAGCAGACCCGAAATGAGACACATATTCAGAGTTCCACATGAGGTTATTAATGAGCAAATAATATAAATATTACGAGCGTAAACATTAGGTGAGCAGGTTACATTGTAACCCCGTGTCCTAACAACACTCTTCAAGAGGAGATACGCAGTGATGAGCAATTTGACTGTTTGCACCAGACGAAACACCACAGAAATGTAAATACAGCCATTCAGAAGCACAGAATATGCACTCACTCACCAAATGGTAAGGTTTATAGTCTAATTAATACATATTAAACCTCTTTAACATTATTAAATGTAGATGCTGAATCACTGATGTGTGTTGGTTTGTCACGGTTCTGAAGCTCAATTTGATGTGAGCTGAACTATCTGCTGCTGCTTTCAGTAGTACGGCAGTAAATGTGATGTAAAATGGCATCAAACTCACATTATGAGCATTTAACACTGAATAAAGCACATGAGCTGTACCTGAGCTGATCATTGTCAGTTGTCACAATCTCATTTGAATTTAAAGCGACAGTCACCAAAACACCACAATTAGGATCAAAGCCTCACAGGGTCAGTTTCAGAGAGCTAGAAGACATTATTACTGTGCTATTTTCAGCTGAAACTGAAACACACACACACACACACACACACACACACACACACACACACACACACACACACACACACACACACACACTAGAGACAGCAGAGATGCATTTTACATCTGGTACAAAGGGGCAGAATAGGACACCTTTAAATGAGTTCAATATTCTTGGACAATAGTATGGCTGTGCTTTTGCAAATTAAAAAACAAAAGACATTGTTTTGCCATAGTTAGTGATGCACATTGTATAATAATGTCATAGTATTAATTTTAGTTCAGTTCAACAACTGTTGCACGTTTAATATGCACATCTTAAGCATCGCTACACAAGACAATAGCGTCATTATTCAGCTGAAATCTGGTTCACTTCCGTTCATTTCTCCAGTGTCTTAGCGGAAATAAATGTGCATGTAATAGGAGCATTACAAAAATATGAGTTTAAATAACGGCTGTCATTTTCTAGCCACTGATTAATTAGCATCTCATTAGCATAGTGATACATTATTCATGATCGCCATCATTAATTACTCCTTCCCTGCCATTAGCAAAAAAATTAATGAGGCTATTTATATTCAGACATGGCTGAGGGCGGACTGAAGATGTGAGAAGGGTCTGAATATTGAATATCAGTCTTTTTGGGGGGCATTGTTCTCATACATCTGCATTTCTATAAATGGGATATTTCCACATTTGCACATAAAGCCTTTCTCAATTCATAAAACATTCTTAACTTTACAAAATGGTTCTGATCATCAAAAACATTATTTGAGGAACTCAAAGATACTGTAAAGAAGCCCATATTATTACAGTAATAAACATTTAAAAACCTGGAATTGCACTTTTTGGCTTATTTTGTTTTACAGACTGTAATAATAAATATAAATGTACAATAATAATAATAATAATAATAATAATAATGTACAATAATAATAATAATAATGTACAATAATAATAATAATAATAATGTACAATAATAATAATAGTAATAATAATAATAATAATGTACAGTAATAATAATAATGTACAATAATATTAATAATAACAATAATGTACAATAATAATAATAATAATAATAATAATAATAATAATAATGTACAATACTAACATTGTACAATTGTAATAATAATTTACAATAATACTATATGTATGCAGTAATAATAAATGTAAATGTACACTAATGATACATGTAAATGTATAAACAAAACATGCAAATAAGGGGAAATATCAGTGCAGAATAGAATTGTGATATTTTTTTGTACTATTTGGTTGAATAAATTGACCAGATTGACCCTCATGTTCGATGTCGTGTGTGATATTCATCCAAATTTTAAGACCACACACTCTAAAAAATGTTGGGTTGTTTTATCCCAATGTTGGGTCAATTTCTGAGAAAACCAACACTGGGAATTAAAAAATTTTTTTTTATTAATTTTAAATAGCTTTTTTAACCCAACGGTTGGGTTTGTCCATATTTGACCCAATGTTGAGTTAAACAGCCCAGGATTTATTGTGTCCTGTTATGAAATGTCCCTAACCCTAACTATGAAATTCAGTATTGTGTCCTAACCTTTTCATATGATATTTAAGATCCTCTCCATGCACTTTAAAAAAATGCTGGGTTGATTTAATTTAAAGTTTAACCCAGCCGTTGGGGTAAAAGATGAAATTTGAATTCCAATTTAGTTCATCAATTCCCCTATAGCACATGTGTTTGGACTGTGGGGGAAACCGGAGCACCCGGAGGAAACCCACGCAAACACGGGGAGAACATGCAAACTCCACACAGCAACACCAACTGGCCCAGCAGGGACTCGAACCAGCGACCTTCTTGCTGTGAGGCCAAAGTGTTAACCACTGAGCCACCGTGTCACTTGGGTCAGTTGGCGTTTCTGTGTGGAGTTTGCATGTTCTCCCCGTGTTGGCGTGGGTTTCCTCCGGGTGCTCCGGTTTCCCCCACAAGTCCAAACACATGCGCTATAGGTGAATTGGGTAAGCTAAAATTGTCCGTAGTGCATGAGTATGAATGAGTGTGTGTGGGTGTTTCCCAGTGATGGGTTGCAGCTGGAAAGGGACTAAGACAAAAAGAAAATAAATGAATACTTCAGTTTCTCATCAAATATTCTGACCAATCAAACGCTCTGTACTATCTGACATGCCCTGCCCCTTTCAAGATGCTTCTCATTTGCTTTTCTCAACCACACTCACTGGCAGAGCGGTGAAAAGCACAAAGCGCTATTGGCTTTTTTTTTAAAGGGGAGGAGGCTATTTTATGTCCCGCCCTCTCTTCATCTTTCATTTGAGATTACATCAAACATCGACTAAAAACTGCACACTTCAAAGCACTTCACGAGACCTTTAAGGGGTTAAATCAACAACCGGCTATATGTACATTTTCCCTTACATGACAAGCTGTATAATGACTGTTTTCAGACTGGTTTCTCAATTACTGGTTCAGTTTTACTGGACATTTAGTCTTGACTATCAGCAGTCTGAAAGTCTTCCACTCTGGATGGGCGGAGAGGTGATAAACACAAAGCGCTATTGGCTTTTTTTTAAATGGGAGGAGCTATTTTATGTCCCGCCCTCTCTACATTTTTCATTTGAGATTACGTCAAACATAGACTAAAAACTGCACACTTCAAAGCACTTCACGAGACCTTTAAGGGGTTAAATCAACAACCGGCTATATGTACATTTTCCCTTACATGACAAGCTGTATAATGATTGTTTCAGACTGGTTTCCCAATTACTGGTTCAGTTTTACTGGACGTTTAGTCTCCACTATCCGCAGTCTGAAAGTCTTCCTCTCTGGACGCCAAGATAAACCTTCTCCATGTCCTTCTGTTTGTCTTTTATACAGATTAAATATCAGCTTCTTCTCACATTTGACCTCAACAATTACTAGACAGTCTACAACACTGAGAAGGACAGAAGATGTTTGCTTTCACTCCTCCTGATTACACTGCTTATCTTCTGGACTCTGGATACAACCAACAGACCAAACTGCTTTTTAAACATTCATTCATTCATTTATTTTCATTTCGGCTTAGTCCCTTTATTAATCTGGGGTCGCCACAGCGGAATGAACCGCCAACTTATCCAGCATATGTTTTACGCAGCGGATGCCCTTCCAGCTGCAACCCATCTCTGGGAAACATCCATACACACCCATTCACTCTCATACACTACAGACAATTTAGTCTACCCAGTTCACCTGTACCGCATGTCTTTGGACTTGTGGGGGAAACCGGAGCACCCGGAAGGAAACCCACGCCAACACAGGGAGAACATGTAAACTCCACACAGAAACGCCAACTGACCCAGCCGAGGCTCGAACCAGCGACCTTCTTGCTGTGAGGCGAACGTGCTACCCACTGTGCCACTGTGAGGCCCGCTTTTTAAACATACAAAGAGAAATCATAGATTCTCCATGTAGTATAATATCCAGAGGATCACTGATAATACCATGGTACTTTTGGTGCATAGTAAACTCTGGGTTAAAAACTACCCAAATTGGGTTGCCTTCAACACAGCTGCTGGGTAAATATAGAACACATTAGGGCTTAAATTAACCCAATTAATTTTAACCCAGCAAATGGGTTGTTTTTCCTACCCAAAATAGTTTTTTTAACTTAAATATTTGGCTTATTTGATTTAGCTACAGGGTGACACAGTGGCTCAGAGGTTAGCACTGTGCCCTCATAGCAAGAAGGTCGCTGGTTTGAGCCTCGGCTGGGTCAGTTGGCGTTTCTGTGTGGAGTTTGCATGTTCTCCCCTTGTTGGTGTGGGTTTTCTCAGAGTGCTCTAGTTTACCCCTCTGTCCAAACACATGCGCTATAGGGGGATTGATTAACTAAATTAGCCGTAGTGTATAAGTGTGTGTGTGTATGGGTGTTTCCCAGTACTAGGTTGCGGCTGGAAGGGCATCCGCTGTGTAAAACATATGCTGAATAAGTTGGTGGTTCATTCCGCTGTGGCGACCCCTGTTGAATAAAGGGAAAAAGCAGAAGGAAAATGAATGAATGAATGAACATTGCGTTGCTGATTTGCATATTACAGTGAATTTTGCTCCTCATATGCTTCCAAACAACCCAACATTAAGACACTTTCAAATACCATACGACCTGATCTTCAAAACAGTTTTTCAGCAGCAGCACCAGAGCAGACTGTTTTCATTAGAGACCAGTCATAATCATAATATCACCATAATCTAATATCCAGAAGAGCATTGGTGTGTCTGTGATCCACAAGTGCTCGTTCCTCCTGCTGGGTTTTTTTATGTTTGCTCCAGACTGATCCTGGTATAAACACAACTGGCCTCAGATCAGCAGACGTGAACAGATGTGTATTGTGGGCGCCTGCTAGAGGGAAAAAAAGCGTTTGGGGTCGTGTGAAAATATGAAAATATCCTCACGGGAAGTATTGATATGGAAAGACGTTGGCGGAGCGGATCATTCTGAGGTGACAGGAAGTAATGCAGGAAAGGCTGTCTGTGAGAAGAGCTGGAGTTTCTCCATAAACAACACTCTAGTGTGCCAAACACATTTGCTATGTTTCTATCCACCTATGTGTGTGTGCACTTTGGAGTATCACATAAAAAATGCTTAGTGGAAATACCAAGATGTGCATACATTTTGAAAATGTGCATTAAACTCTTAATCCTTGTGTACGATTCGACTCCCCTTTGGTTATGTTGGGGCTGCACAGTGGTTCAGTGGTTAGCACTGTTGCCTCACAGCAAGAAGGTCACTGGTTCGAGTCCCGGCTGGGCCAGTTGGCGTTTCTGTGTAGAGTTTGCATGTTCTCCCCGTGTTGGTGTGGGTTTCCTCTGGGTGCTCCGGTTTCCCCCACAGTCCAAACACATGCGCTATAGGGGAATTGATGAACTAAATTGGCCGTAGAGTATGAGTGTGTGTGTGTAAATGAATGTGTATGGGTGTTTCCCAATACTGGGTTGCGGCTGAAAGGGCATCCGCTGTGTAAAACATTGAATAAGTTGGCGGTTCATTCCACTGTGGCGACTCCTGATGAAAGAAAATGAATGAACCGCCACCAACTTATCCAGCGTATGTTTTACACATCAGATGCCCTTCCAGCTGTATAGTCGTGAACACACTTGTTTGTAGAGCGAGTAGTTCGACTGTTTTCTGCCGTTTATTATTCCTAGTCGATTCTCCCATAGGCGACTGAATTGGAAGATCCAAAACAATCGCAATACTGAGCGCATTTCACACAGAATAACAGTGTTTGATTGACTCTAATAGCCTTGTTAGGGACCGAGCACCTACAGTGCGTAGGCCCTATTGGAATTGTGCTGTTTATTATTATTATAAGGGACTAAGCACCTATGGTGCGTAGGCCCTATTGGAATTGTCTTGCTAGGGACCGAGCACCTACGCAGCATAGGCCTTATTAGGGACCGAGCACCTACATTGCGTAGGCCCTATTGGATCTGTGCTGTTTATTTATTATTATTATTATTATTATTATTATTATTATTAGGGACCGAGCACCGGAACGATGCGTAGGCCCTATTGGAATTGCTCCGTTTTAAGGGACCGAGCACCTACGGTGCATAGGCCCTGTTGGATCTGTGCTGTTTGTTACTATTATTATTAGGGACCGAGCATCTACGTGCGTACGCCCAATTGGAATTGTGCTGTTTATTATTATTAGGGACCGAGCACCGAAACGGTGCATAGACCCTATTGGAATTGCTCCATTTTTTATTATTAGGGACCGAGCACCTACGGTGTGTAGGCCCTATTGGATCTGTGCTGTTTATTATTATTAGGGACCGAGCACCGGAACGGTGCATAGACCCTATTGGAATTGCTCCATTTTTTTATTATTAGGGACCGAGCACCTACGGTGTGTAGGCCCTATTGGATC
>CAIGQW010050267.1:1300-22492 GCA_903798125.1 Danio choprae
ACACACACACACACACACACACACACACACACACACACACACACACATACATACATACACACTACAGCCAATTTAGTTTATTCAATTCACCTATAGCACATGTGTTTGGACTGTGGTGGAAACCGGAGCACCAGGAGGAAACCCACGCCAACACGGGAAAAACATGCAAACTCCACACAGAAATGCCAACTGGCCCAGCCGGGACTCGAACCAGTGACCTTCTTGCTGTGAGGCAACAGTGCTTCCCACTGCGCCACAGGTCCTTCAGTCTCTGCTAATGAGCTGATGATCTGAATCAGGTGTGTTTGGTTAAAAAGACACGAAAAATGTGCAGAGCTGGTGGTCCTCCAGGAACGTGGTTGAGAAACACTGCCTTAATATATAACAATAATAAATCAACAAAAAAATGTAAACGTGTACTGACGAATATAAACAAACTATATAAAAAAGAACAAATCCCATAGTGTTTTAAAGAATGTGGTTTCTTTTTTATTTATTTCTATCTGCTGTGCCGTCAGCCAATCGGTGCATTGCTGATGATGACGGTGTCCTTAAGCAATTTCTGATTGGCTGTGAAACCTCCAGCATCTTTACTTACCCAGATATCTGCTTTAGTGGTGATGATTTTGCCGTTGTACAGGTTGACCATTTCAGGAGCACGATAGGATAGCGTCGTGTACCTGCGCAAAACAAACATTTATTAAAAATGTGCTTTATAATAAGTGTTGTTATTGTTTTTAGGACTGTACGCTATATCTGCATCCATGCTTAAATATCTCACCAGCGGAATCAGGCTCATATCGAAAAAGCAAAAGCAAACAGAACTGTTTTCAGAGTCAAGTATTAAACTAAAGTTGAACGGAGGACACTTTCAGATTCATCTTCACAGTTTGTTATAATGTGCAATAATTACAAGTAATTAGTCAAAACATTATAATGTTTCATGCTCAATTTCACTTAATCTAGGTTGAATGAACAGTTCTGGCTTGTAAACAACATAATAAATAAATCTAACAAAAAAAAAACAGTGACCAAAAAGTCTTGGTAAAATGCTGTTATATACAGTGGTGACTGATTTGTGGAGACATTTTTTAAATGAACCATTAAAAACAAATCAAGGATAGTTCAAAAGCTTTGCGTTTAAGATTTTTGACAGTCTCTTACTCTGAGCAAGATGCAGAAAACTGTAATAATGTGAAATGGTTTTAAAAGATAAAAATAAACATGTTGTATTTTAATATATTCATTCATTCGTTTTCTTTTCGGCTTAGTCCCTTTAATAATCTGGGGTCGCCACAGCGGAATGAACCGCCAACTTATCCAGCACATGTTTTACGCAGCGGATGCCCTTCCAGCTGCAACCCATCACTGGGAAATGCATTTTAATATATTCAAATATAATTTATTCCTGTGATTCAAATCTGAATTGTCCGCATCATTACTCTAGTCAAGTCATTTTTTTAAACCATTTCAATAAAATGATTTGGGGTTAAAGAAACATTTGTTTACATTGTGTTAAAAACAGTTAGCCTTAATATTTTATCAGACATTTTTAATCCTTTTCTTTGTAATATTATAAAGGTGTTAATTTTCTCTATTGATCCATTTAATGAGTCTCTGCTGAAAAAAAAATTCATTAAAACTCAGAGCATCCCAAGTCTTGACTGTTAAAGGGATAGTTCACCCAAAACTAAAATTCTGTCATTATTTACTCACCCTTTACTTGTTTCAAACATTTAAGAGTTTCTTTCTTCTGTTGAACACGAAAGAAGATATTTTGAAAAATGTTAAACCTGTAACCATTGACTTCAATAGTGTTTGTGTTTCCTACTATGGAAGTCAATGGTTACAGGTTTTCAGCTTCCTTCAAAATACTTTCTTTACACTCATAAAAGTCTGAAACCAATTGAGGGTGAGTAAATGTTCAGTTCTTGGGTGAACTATCCCTTTAACACAACTTTTCTGATCACTCAACTAATCTAATCTCAATACATTAATTTCATTTCATTTTCATTTTGGCTTAGTCCCTTTATTAATCTGGGGTCGCCACAGCGGAATGAACCGCCAACTTATCCAGCATATGTTTTATGCAGCGGATGCCCTTCCAGCTGCAACCCATCTCTGGGAAACATCCACACACACTCATTCACACACATACACTACAGACAATTTAGCTTACCCAATTCACCTATACCGCATGTCTTTGGACTTGTGGGGGAAACCGGAGCACCCGGAGGAAACCCACGCAAACACGGGGAGAACATGCAAACTCCACACAGAAATGCCAACTGACCCACCCGAGGCTCGAACCAGCGACCTTCTTGCTGTGAGGCGATCGTGCTACTCACTGCGCCACCGTGCTGCCAGCCTCAATACAACAATGCAAAAAATTATGCATTTCCAATGTTGCATATTCATTTACAAATAATCAATAACTGAACCAATCCTTCTCTGTCTCTTGTGAAGCAGTTTCCCCTCACCTTAGGCAGCACACATAAAGAAAAGTGAATAATTCAAACACATTACTGTTTTCCTAATAATTTTTTCTAATTTTCTTAACAGCATATTTTTCTAAACTGAAGAATCTGTATGCATTTAGTATTTTTGTATGGCACTGTATGTTATATTAAGAGGAAACCACTAAAAACTAAATATATAAATAATTCAAACACATTACTAGTGATCCACATTATTAAGAAATCAATTAAAAAGTTAATTGTATGACTCAGCCCCTTCTATGGGTTGCCACATGTTATAAATAAATTATAATTAAATATCACAGAAACGAGCTGATTAGAGAGAATTACTTTTTAATTTCGTCCTCGACCACAGTCACTCCTTCACTTTGGGGGTTTTGAAACTTCATAGTGGCGCTGCCAAAATCACACAGAACATAGTGTCCTCTGTCATGGAGCAGGATGTTTTCCACCTGCAAAAAAAAGAAGAAGCTGTAATTACAGGCATAATGACAAACAGCACAACAGTATATCTTCAGACAATGGGGTATATGCACAGGGACTTAATTTTGTATCAGCCAGATCGAGCGATTCCAGTGAACTGTCATGCCATTTAAGATTTCTTTAAAAACAATGATCTTCACTGCCTGATTGACATATGATATAAAGTGGGACTTGGGGTGTACTCACACTAGGTACAGTTGCCTTGAGCTGTGCCGAAGCGCACTTGTCCCCCCCTCCACTTTCCCCCGACAGCCTGCACTCACACTGCATTTTACCTTCCGAGCCGGAGCACGCTTACATCACCGATGATGCGACTGTTCAGTTTAACAGGAAGAGCGCTCCGCTCCGTGGAGATTGCTTTAGTTATATCGTTTTGTATTATTTTTAGTAGTTTGGGATGCAGTGACACGCAGTCAAATATTTTGCTGAACAGATCCCCAACTTTTGACGCTCATAAATGGTCATAAAAGTCCTCGTGCTGCAGGTATTAGGAGGTTTGCTGAAGGTGCAGCTGACGTGCAGCGAGGGGATAATAAACTATGACAGTTCGAGTTCATTGAAAAGTAAGAATGATTAATAAATCCATATGAAACAGTGCCTTAAAAGTGATGTCGCGACTTCAGTTTCGGGCTCAGGCATGCTTTGCACTCACACTGCAAGCGTACCGCACCAAAGCCCAACCGAACCACGCTTTGTCACACCTCTTCCAACCGGGCCAGGGCCGGCCAACTGAATCGTGCCTGGGCCCGATTCGGAGCCCTCACACTTGTCAAACGAACCGGGAAATGCGCCCAGGCGCAGTTCGGATAGCCTAGTGTGAGTGCACCCTTAGACCAGACAAGAAGCACTTCATTAAATTATGTTGTACCGCGCCATGTCATTAAAATATGAACATTTATTTTACCCCAGTGTTTTCAATGGAGTTTCAGTGCTCGCCTGCTGCTCCTGACGACACTTGCGTTTAGACGGCCTTTCATCTCGTTCTACGCTTAAACAACTAAATAAATGCTTAAGTCTATTTAACTGATTATATTTTAATTAAATCACATTATCGATGCTGTAAAAGAAACCTTATGAAATTGAAAATAGTCTAACCAACCTTTCACTGGAAGGTTATCAGTGACTGAAAAACACTTAACAGCCACTAAACAGCCTATTAAACAAATGTTTGTAGAAAAAGCCTTACGCTGTGTCCTAACCACACGATGCGAAACATGATCTTTTTTCATGTTAAAATGAGTTTTTGTCCCAACCATCTGCAAGAGTGACACACAAAATGTTTCGTTTTTTATATTTGCCAAATTGATTGACATGATGTACAGAGTGGAACTCTCGATCACGTTTGCTCTTTAGTGTTTTTATCATTTTAACCCTTGTGTACTCTTCAAATTGACCTTTCGTTACGTTCGTTATTGCCCCATTGACTTCCATTATAAGGATATTTTTTGATTGCAAAGCCATGACAGCATATAATCAGGCATTCTTGATTGTTGCTGGTTTTCCCTGTTGGGAAGAGGTAACATTTTTCATTTTACTGTAGATCATCAGTTGGCAGCATTAACATTATTAGATAGGCTTGTGCAAAAACGTTTAATTTGGAGTTTAGTGGAGTAAACAGCAGATTATAGTGTGTGTGTGTGCATGTGTGTGTGCGCGTGTGTGTGCAGAAATACACTCAATGTGTTTACTATGTTCTGAGAGCTGAGCTGCTTATTTTGATTTTCTCAGACATATCAAGGTAAGTGCGTAAAGGTTTCTCTCTCTCTCTCTCACACACACACTATACTCCAAATAGAAGCCAGAAACTAAGCTTTTTTTGCACTGCAACTGATGATCAACAGTAAAAATGAATAATGTTACCTCTACCCAACAGGGAAAACCACCAACAATCAAGAATGCATGATTATATGCCGCCATGGCTTTGCAATCAAAAAAGTTTATTATAATAAAAGTCAATGGGGCAAAAACAGCCCTGAACATAACGAAAGGGTGCCTAGAGTGTATTGTTGAATTATTTAAAAGCATTTTCCCAAAATATGTGTCAAAAAATAAGATTTGTCACTAGAAATCATTCCATTTGCTGAATTACAGAGAAAGTTGTGGCCAAATTAAGACTCAAAATTACCTCAGAGTGAATGAAAACATCCCTGATAGCACACAAGGGTTAAAAGACAGACACAAACTGTGACTGGTTTAATCAAAGATTCTCACACACAAGGTTGTCCTTGTGGGAAAAAAAGCATTGCTCAGAGGAGAAGTGTAAAAGGAGAGTGAAAGAGGGAAAATAAAGGAACCTTGAGGTCTCGGTGGATTATGGGAGTTTTAAACTGGTGAAGACGTGCCACAGCTTCACATGTATCACAGAAGATCTGGAGAGCCTCCTGTTCGCTGAAGCCTGTCTGCAGACGCTGGTTCATCAGGTTGACCACCTGACCTCCTGCACACAAACAAACAGGAATGTTAATTTTTATTTATTACACAGCTGTCTGGAATACTCGCTTCTGATTGGTCAGTCGCAACATTCCAAGGCATGTTATTCCGAGATAACAACCGCTAAATAACACAGGCTCATCCAGGAAAGTCTAATCACCTTGACCGTCAGTGAATACATTCACATCCACATACTTACATCCACATTCATATTTATCTGCTTGTCTGCAGCGTTTGACCATTTGGTGCCATCTTGTGAATGAACAGTACATAGGTTAGTATCATTCAACCAGTTTAATTTTAGTCTGCTTTGTGTTTTTGAGTGTTTGGCGCCATCTTGTGACTGAATAATGCTCAGGTTAGGGTATGCTCCAGCTTCACCAAGCCGGTTTCGTTTGTCAGCTTTGCGTTTAAAGAATTAATAAACCATTACAGCTCAGAACATAATTTTTATATTTTGTGTCAAGTAGCCATGTATTAAGTGGGATGAAGTACATAGGGGACAGTTTTAAGCTAATGCAGAAAACTTGACTGATGTGTTTGGCTGATTCTAAAAGCTCAGTTAACAAAAATATTTGTTAGTTTGTTTTACACCATGCCAGCTTCTATGGCCATTTTCATGGTGAGAAAAAGTATACTTGAGATATAGATTATATTTAGGTTTAACACTTTATGACAAAAACCTAAATATAAAATTGTAATTAAAAATTTAAATAACAATTAAAAGTCCTATTGTAGGATTTACATTAGCTTAAAGACATAGACTACTCTTTAAACGAGTAGTGATAGGCAGGGCTAGACAGAATCTGCGGACATTTTATGCTATTTCTGTGCAGAATTTTGTAAAACAAATAAATAAATCTACAGATTTATGTGGAATGATTTTGAGAGTATAGCTATAGTACTATAAACTTAAAACATGAAATAAAAAAATAAAACATTTTAACTCTTATTTAAGGTTTACAATGCAAATCCAGGGCAGCACGGTGGCGCAGTGGGTAGCACATTCACTGGTTCGAGCCTCGGGTGAGTCAGTTGGCATTTCTGTGTGGAGTTTGCATGTTCTCCCCGTGTTTGCGTGGGTTTCCTCCTGGTGCTCCGGTTTCACCCACAAGTCCAAAGACATGCGCTATAGGTGAATTGGGTAAGCTAAATTGTCCGTAGTGTATGAGTGTGAATAAGTGTGTATGGATGTTTCCCAGTGATGGGTTGCAGCTGGAAGGGCATCCGCTGCGTGGAACATGTGCTGGATAAGTTGGCGGTTCATTCCGCTGTGGCGACCCCAGATTAATAAAGGGACTAAGCCGAAATGAAAATGAATGAATGAATGCAAATCCAATTAGATTCACTTAAAGCAAGTCTCTCGTATAACATATCGATTAAAAGACAAATATTAAAATTGTGAATAAATCTGCATTGTAAATAAATTACAGTGCTCAGCATAAGTACACCCCTCACAAATATATCTTTTAAATTCATATTTTTAACAGGAAGCTATACAATATTACATTAGATTAATCAGTACTGAAGCCAATCTGGAGCTCATCTAACAAAATAACTTACGATAACGGTCCAAAAACTAGCACACCCAAATTTATATGTTATAAAAAAAATATTAAATACAAATTTAAAAAAGAGGAAAAATCAAGAAGCAAAAAATTTTACAAATTGTGTCATTTTTTTTTTTTGCAATATTTTGCTTGAATTTAATTGCATTATCTTTCCATTTCTAAATATGGGTGACTAAAATATTATTTTAATAAATATATCTGTTTAATAAATCTGTTTTGTTTAAATGCACCAAAATACATTGCCTATATTCACTGAGAAATGGATACAAATATTCATTTTCAAAATGGGGTGTACTCATATATGCTGAGCACTGTACATAAATATTTGCATATTAGTTAATACAGTTACTACAATTAACATGAAAACTTAATAAATATATATTTACACGCATTTACAAAGTAAATAAATACTCAATGATGGGCTAAAAAATTGAAAAAATAGATTTCTACGTGTGCAGATTCCACGTACTGAAAGTTTATGGCAAAGATGTATGAACTAGTGAACAAAGGATACGATGAACTATCATGAACTATATGCATTCATAGATGCGTCACATACGTAATTGCGCAAAATCCCCCACGCGTGTCCTTGAATCCATCTGAAAGCACTTCACTAATCAATTAGCCACCAATTATGCCAATTTGCTTTCATTTGACTCCTAGCGAGCATGTTTAATCTGAATCAATATCACATGATTGCCCCTTCCTGTGAGAGCAGCGCTCAATACATTCAATCAGATGGCCTTTTGTGACAACGTGAAAGAAAACAAACAAAGAAAAAAGCTCTTCGGGAGGAACAAAAGTGTCATACAATATGCCGAGAACAACATCTAGCACAAAATGAACCGATTGAGACGTTCAGAAGAGGGGACCGGAAATGTGCATAGAGTATAATCAGATTGGGTCCTTTGTGATTGTGTTGTCTGGAGATGATGTGCCAGCCCTTAAAATAATGCGAGGACAGAAAAGGTTTCTCTAGATATAACAATAGTAGCTGAAATTAGCATGTGAGGCTATGATGCAAATCTGAAATGTGTGTTTAAGGAGCACCACCAAGTGGATGAAGTAAATAAAAGCAGTACAAGCCCCTCGAGATATGAAACCTAGGCTACGTTCACACTGCAGACAAATGTGGCCCGAATCTGATTTTTTTGCCCACATGTGACTCAGGTAATGACAGTGTGAACAGCCCAAAGCGCATGGAATCTGATCTTTTCACTTCTGACTTGTGCCACTTTCATATGTAGTATTAAATTAGACACAGATCTGATGTTTTGCAATGCGACCGCAGTGTGAACGGTTATGTAGGATTTCATGTGACTTTGACATAATCTTTTACATAATAACTTATTTTTTGGTTGATTTTTGTTTGGAGTGATCTCAGTCTGGTGCTTTTCTAGCTTTTAGTCACTTTACTTTCATTTCTGTTTGCCATCTAGGCGGTACAGTAGTCAGTATATTTACTCTTCGTTAGCTGTATGTTTTGCATCAGTGGTAATATGCACTTACCTCTGCAGAAATCCATGAGGATGAACACCTCCCAAACATCTCCACCTCCCACAGCTGTGATGCTGGAGTCAAGGAAGCCCACAATGTTCTTATGACCGTTCAGATCCCGCTGGACACAAATCACGAAAAACAGAATATGAGTGAATCCGACTTATTGTGAAACATCACAGAAAGTACATTACAGCTCGGATTTTACTATACTAAATTTAATTAGACTAAATGTGGCTATATACTATATTGTATACAGTAATAAACCTGCACATACAGCTGAAGTCAGAATGATTCGCCCTACTGTGCGAATTAACAGATTCAGGAATTTTTCACGGTGTTTCCTATAATATTTTTTCTTCTGGAGAAAGTCTTACTGGTTTTATTTCGGCTAGAATAAAAGCAGTTGTTCATTTTTTTAAAAACATTTTAAGGTCAATATTATTAGCCCCTTAAGCGATATTGGTTTTCGATTGTCTACAGATCAACTATCATTATACAATGATTTGCAGCTCTAGTATTATTCTTTTTTTTTTATTTAATCTTATAACATTGTATGCCATGTCTATACAATATAACTTGACTGGAATTTCAACGCTCTTTTCATTGCTGAAGCACAGAAGACATTTCATCATGCTCACCATGATCTGGATCTCGCGTTTGCAGACCTGCAGGTCGTGTTCGTTGTTAACATACATCCTCTTTAGGGCGCAGCGAACGCCCTGATTAGTCCGCACCAGAAATACGATTGCAAAACCACCTGCAAAGACAAACACACAAAGTATAGACACTTTAGTTGGAAAATAGCTTGAAGAAAGAAAGATGATATTTACAAAACAACACTGCCTCCATGTGGAAATAAGTAGAAGAGTTCACTCAGTTTACATTAGTTTAAAAGGTTTACGCTGTTGTATTCAATTATTATATAGTATTTAATTTAAAGAAAAAATACATATATATATATTAAAATATTGTATATTTGTATATAGTGGCTCTCAGTGTGGTTCACTACAGTTTCAAATCTTCAGAAAAGCCTTTATAAATGTTTCCAGACTGGTAGATCTCCATTTTCTCCCATTTGTTTTTCAATTTCTCTGCATCTCGGAACAATGGTCTTTTGGTCTACTTCACTTTGTCAGGCAGGTCCTATTTAAGTGATTTATTGATTTTTTTTAACAGGTGTGGCAGTAATCAGGAGTGGGTGTGGCTAGAGAAATTGAAAAAAATATTTATTAAAATATTGTATATTTGTATATAGTGGCTCTCAGTGTAGTTCACTGCAGTTTCAAAGCTGCAGAAAAGCCTTTATAAATATTTCCAGACTGGTAGATCTCTATTTTCTACCATTTGTTTTTGAATTTCTCTGGATCTCGGAACAATGTATAGATTTTGAGGATCTTTTGGTCTACTTCACTTTGTCAGGCAGGTCCCATTTAAGTGATTTCTTGATTTTTTTAACAGGTGTGGCAGTAATCAGGAGTGGGTGTGGCTAGAGAAATTGAAAAAAATTATTTATTAAAATAGTATATTTGTATATAGTGGCTCTCAGTGTGGTTCACTGCAGTTTCAAAGCTTCAGAAAAGCCTTTATAAATGTTTCCAGACTGGTAGATCTCCATTTTTCTTTTTTTTTGTTCTTAAATTTCTCTGAATCTCAGAATGTATAGATTTTGAGGATCTTTTGGTCTACTTCACTTTGTCAGGCAGGTCCCATTTAAGAGATTTCTTGATTTTTTTTAACAGGTGTGGCAGTAATCAGGAGTGGGTGTGGCTAGAGAAATTGAAAAGAATATTTATTAAAATATTGTATATTTGTATATAGTGGCTCTCAGTGTAGTTCACTGCAGTTTCAAAGCTTCAGAAAAAGCCTTTATAAATGTTTCCAGACTGGTAGATTTTCTTTCTTATTTGTTCTTAAATTTCTCTGAATCTCAGAATTTATAGATTTTGAGGATCTTTTGGTCTACTTCACTTTGTCAGGCAGGTCCTATTTAAGTGATTTCTTGATTGCGGACAGGTGTGGCAGTGATCAGGAGTGGGTGTGGCTAGAGAAATTGAACTCAGGTGTGATAAACCAGAGTTATGTTTTAAGATAGGGGGGGTTTAACTTTTTTTTTTACACAGGGTTATGCAGTTCAGATTTTAGTTTTCCCTTAATAATAATAATAATAATAATAATAATAATAACAACCTTAATTTAAAAACTGCATGATGTGTTTACTTGCGTTACTTTTGACTAATATTTAAATTCGTTTGACGACTTGTAACATTAAAGTGAGACAAACATGCAAAAAAAAAAAAAAAAGAAACCATTAAGAGGCAAACACTTTTTCATGCCACTATATCTATACATGTATATAGATTTACAAGCTTTAATATCCATTTAGGTTTACAAGCGACAAACAAAAACTATTATTGCTTTTCATTATCCTACTTATTCTATCTCTTAGACTGGTCATCCTCTCCATTGGACCACTATTAAGATGTAATATTGCAAAACGTCCAATTGCAGACTCAGATCTGCTGTGTTGGCATAATGTAGAGCTGAGCAGGGTATTATTGCTCAGCAGACATAGGGGAAGCCGCTCAGGGAAAGCAGACATTTCATTAAAGATCTTTACAGTCAAACAATCAGCAAGATTTTCACTTTGCAAAGCACATGTCATTTGTTGTGTATTGCAGAGCTGAGAAAGATGCTGAGAGGTGTTGGCTGAGACTATTAGCTTTGCTTGCAGTAAGAAATGCAAATCATTATGACGTAATAATCGCACATGTCATTTCAATGTAAAATTAGAGTTTTAACTGTAACCTCATGACCAACGTTTCTGACATTTTATTAAAAGTTTTGTTTGTCAGCCAATAGACAGCATTCACTTTCACGCTATGCTGTAAAGTAGCATTAATTTCATGCCAACTAAATGAGGAAGAAAGAGAAATCAGGTTAAAGGCATAATATTTAATGAAATATCCAAAAATCTCTAGAATCGTGTTAGATATTTTGCTGACTTGTGTATTTACATCATCCCAAATGTTTCAAAGAATGTTCAAATCCAGAGAAATCATCAATTTTAACTAGTGTGATGGAGCGTGTGCTGTGTGTTCATGCTAATGTCGTCACACACCCTCAATTTCCAGCTTGGTTTCACAGAAAATATGGAAAACAGCGAAGCCGCTTCAATATGTTGTGAGTTTTATTAGACTGCACAGAACAGCATTATAACAGAATGATTAAAAAGTATTTAGTCTGATTAAACAGCACTGATTTTTCTCTGTGTGATCATAAAAAAACGAAAATGGTGGGCTGTGGCATAATAAAAGCTCTGCTGACGTGTAGGCCAGTCACAATAATCGATATATATACTTATCGCACAGCACATGGACATGATCTCAATCATGTTTGGTGATGCAATATATATCACCCATACACAAAAACCAATTCTAGCAACATTGTAGCTGATTGTGCAACATCTCGATCTCTATAGGAGGTGTCAGTATGGTTAATAAAACACTGTAGTATTTACTATAAATTACTATAGTATATTTTCATGTGGGTGTCTGACAACTGGAAATAGATCTGGTTGCAGATATCGCAGCCTCTGTTACTCTTTACCTTGCACCTTTTAGCTAACATTATTATTTATTTAGGATATGCGCTTTCACATTCTGACTCCAATGCCTGATTATTAAACTGTTCAAATGACTATAATTAAATGAAGTACTGTTAAGAATGAAATATGATGTGTTCTTTAGAAGAGTGTACTTGCATTGTGATGATATTATATTGTCATTCTGGCATTATATAATGAGTGGCATAAAATGGTCTTAAAATGACAATAATATCGTTTATCGTAATATATTTTGGAGCAATATATTGTATGCCGAAAATAGATATCGTGACAGGCCTACTGACATCTTTATTTTTGGGTGAACTGTCCCTTTAAATTCCTCATTCAAATACGGATTTTTCGATCAACATTACTTCATCATTACCAAAAGTTAAACAGAATAATTTCATGAAATATTATTGCACATTAAAATAACTGTTTCTGTTTTAACACATTTGAAAAGGCCATTTATTCCTGTGGTTTGAAGCTGGATTTTATTCCTCAGTCTTCAGTGTCACGTGATCCTTCAGAAAGCATTTTATTATGATGTGTAGATCAAGAAACTATTTTTTTTTTTACTATCAGTGATGAAAACAGCCTTTTCTGCTTTATTTCTTGTGGAAACTACGACACTTTTTTTAATTTACTTTTCAGAATTTTTTTTTACTTTAAAACAAATACAAATGACTTTTTAAAAAACACAAATTAATAATTTTTCTCTATACTGTCATATGCATATAAAGAGATGGTTTACTGGATGTAAATTTACTCTTTGTGTTTCCAAGTGTTTCCAAACCTTTATGATTCTCTTTCTTCTGTTGAACACACATTAAGATATTCTGAATAAAGCTGTAAACCAGTAACCATTGACTTCCATCGTAGGGAAAACAAGTTCCATAGAAGTTACAGGTTTTCAGCATTGACTCAAAACAAATAAATGACGTTAGCTGTTTGTTCAAACTGCTTCTTTAAAATAAGTTCAAACAACACAATCCTCACATTTTTGGGACAATTGCTTTCAAGAGTTCACACTTAGCTGATGATTGATTATAAAGCTTGTTTGGCATGCTGTCCTGGGAGAGAGCCCTGAGCTCATAGATCCTCGAGCCCGGGGCTCCCTCCCGTTTGCAAGGCGAGAGGGGAGTTTGAGTTCAGGTAGATCTCGAGAACTCCCCTGCTGTAGTAGCTAATGAACAGATAGTGATTGCTCTTGAGATGACTACTTACTAGAAGCATGTCTATGATGCCGATTTGGATTAGTCAATTAACTTAAATTGCATGTTTTTGGATGGTGGGAGGAAACCGAGAAACCCGGTGGAAACCCACGTGAGCACGGGGAGAGCGTGTAAACTCCTAACAGAAACGTCGGCTGGCTTGGTAAAGACTAGAACCAGTGACGTTCTTGCTGTGAGGCAACAGCGCTAACCACTGGGCCACCGTGCCACCCATCTAGGAAAGGAGGAGTAGGGGTGGAAGGGGGGATTCTTCAAAACGAAGATGGCTGTGATATGGAACTTGGGGTATTTATAGTGGCTTAGGAATCGTCTGATTGGTGAATCATGAATTGGATAATGCGGGACCAGCCACAAGCAATCATAAGCACGTGATCCTCTCCAAATTAGTTTATAAATAAACTTCACTGATATTCAATACACTTAAATTTGTAAAAATGATTAAATGTGCTTAATCGATTTGTGTTGGGACAACATGAAGGACTTGTGTGGAACCCATCATTTTTTATAGTGTTCTTCATAATATATCTCCTTTTATGTTCAGCAGAAGAAATTCATAAAGGTTTGAAACAAGTGAAGTGGATTTTCATTAATTTTTTGGTGAACTAACCCTTTAATGCATCCCTGCTCAGAAAGATTAATTAATAATTAATTTATTATTATCTACACATTTAGTACAATCTAGTTAATACAACAGTCCAATGTGCCATGTTAATATTTTACAGTACTAATAATACTGTCTCTCAGTTATTAGGTAAACTTCACACATAATAATACATCTAAAAGAATCGATGAAATGCTGTGTAAAATAGTTTTAGATGGAGCAAAACCTGTCACACCACAGTATATGTCAACACCCCAGTGCAGATGAGCAGGGATGTCCAGACAGAGGATTTAGGACACTAAATAAAGCTGCCAGAGGGCCGAGGAGAACACAGAGAGCTGAGCACAGTTCACCATCAGGCCATGATGCACGTTTGCTGGATTACATTATCTGTAATTACAACCCTGAGCATCCGTAAGGGCTCCAAAGAAAACATTCAGTAGTGGCAGACCAGTGAGATTAATCATCCAGTATCTGTCAGTTTTTAAAATGATCAGTACTTGGACCACTACTATCTGTTCACATTACAATTCTTAAATCTACCATTTTACTTTAAGAAAATATAGATTTACATTTAGTCATTTAGCAGACGCTTTTGTCCAAAGCCACTTGAAATTGAGGAGGCATTCGGCAATTCAACAAGGAGAGGCAATACACACAACAAGTGCTGATTATACAAAAGCAACAGAGAATTAAGTGCTTAAGTATGGAGCTGAGAGTGTCTTATAGAGAGAAGAATGTTTCTACAGGTGGTTTGTCAAGCCCACTACTCACCTGTGAAGCACACTTCATAAATGCACAAAGTATTGGGGGGGGGGGGGGGGGGAGAAAGTGTCTGGTGCCAATGTGCAAAAACTTGTGCAAGTGTCAGTTAAAGTGTCATGAAAGAGTGTGTTTTCTACAGGTGGTTTGTCAAGCCCACTGACTTGTCTGAGGCACATTCATAATATACAGCATGAAATGTCAAAGTGTAATAATTTTTACATTTCAATGAGTCATTAAATTGTATATTTCATGCGCAAAAGTAATGCCGATCATACATTATAACAATGATTATCAGAAGACGCCCTTTAAAATGCAAGTTTTTCTAGCAAAAAAACAAAACTTGTCAGGCATATTCAGAACCAAACACAATTTATGATATACTAACAGACTTTAGGATGACGGTGAAGTTGCTAAACGCTAATTAATTGTAGTGTTGTCATGTTACTGGAATTCAATACCAATCGGTAGGCCCACACGGAATCTCCAGAATCAGATTTCCGCAGATTTTTACCTCATCATTGAGTCTATTTATTTACTTGTGTAAGTGTGTAAATTTATATTTATTCAGTTTTTAAATTAATTTGAGTAATAATATTGACTTGTATGAAAGTTTTCATTTGATTTATTTACAATACAGTTTGTAAAGTAATATTTTCTGTCTTTTAGTAGATCTATTATATAAGAGACTTGCTTTGTTTACCAAATAAGTGGATCTAGATGGATTTGCATTGTAAACATTTTAAAGGTATTATTTATTATTTCATATATTACGTTTTTAGTTATGATACTCCCAAAATAATTCCGCATAAATCCGCAGATTTTTACTAAATTCTCCGCAGAAATAGCATAAATGTCCGCAGATTCTGTCTGGCCCCACCAATTGGTACTGAAATTTTAAAACACGAGCGATCCACTGATGAATCGACTGATCTTCGATACTTCAAAACGCTCCAGTGTCCCTGTATCTGTGGTTACAGTAAACAGCGGTGAGTTCGATGAACTGATGACCCTCACGGCCAATCACAGTCATTTCAGTTGAACACATGAACACAATGGCAAATCAGCGGTGTTTAAGAACGTGCGCAACAGCGCTCAAATGTTAGAGGGAAATGGACGATTTTAATATTTCAGTACCGATTGGTACCGAATTCAAGTATCCTGACAACCCTAATTAATTGCCATTTTAATTCTTCATACTTAGCCACTAGTATCCTTCAAAACACTTCGGTCAACAAGACGTTTTTAATTATTTGGAAGAAGCTTCAAGAATGACACCTAATTTTGGATTGTAGCAAATAGAATAATAAATATACATACAAACCAATTCTAGCAACATTCTAGCTGATTGCGCAGCATCTCTATCTCTATTTGAGGTGTCAGTGTCAGTATGATTAAAAAACACTATAGTATTACTATATTTACAATGCCTCATTATTAAACTGTTAAAATGACTACAATTAAATTAAATATTCCTAAGAATGAAATATGATGTGTTGTTTTAGAAGAGCGTACTCGCATCATGATATTATATTGTCATTCTGCATTATATAATGAGTGACTTAAATAAGATGGTCTTCGAATGACAACAATATAATTTGTCGCAATATATTTTGGTGCAATATGTCATACAACAAGGGCGTCACAGTGGGTAGCACGATCGCCTCACAGCAAGAAGGTCGCTGGTTCGAGCCTCGGCTGGGTCAGTTGGCATTTCTGTGTGGAGTTTGCATGTTCTCCCCGTGTTCGCGTGAGTTTCCTTTGGGTGCTCCGGTCTGTAGTGTATGTGTGTGAATGAGTGTGTATGGATGTTTCCCAGAGATGGGTTGCAGCTGGAAGGGCATCCGCTGCATAAAACATATGCTGGATAAGTTTAATCTAAGTTTAAGTATTAATCTGGGGTCGCCACAGCGGAATGAACTGCCAACTTATCCAGCATATGTTTTACGCAGCGGATGCCCTTCCAGCTGCAACCCATCACTGGGAAACATCCATACACACAAATTCACACACACATACACTACGGACAATTTAGCTTACCCAATTCAACTATAATGTGTTTGAACTGTGGGGGAAACCGGAGCACCCGGAGGAAACCCACACAAACACGGGAAGAACATGCAAACTCCACACAGAAATACCAACTGACCCAGCCGGGGCTCAAACCAGCGATTGTGCTACCCACTGCGCCACCGTGCTGCCTCGACTCATCATATAGTCTATTTATTTACTTGCGTAAATGTGTTAATATATATTTAATTAGTTTTTTATAATTCAGCAATGTTATTGAATAACATGCAAATGTTAAGATGATTTATGTACAATATAGTTTCTAAAGTAATATTTTCTATCTTGAAGTATATATTATATGATTTACCATAGCCTTGTTTACCAAACAAGTGGATCTAATTGGATTTGCATTGTAAACCTTAAATAAAAGTTATTTAACTCCACTTAAATTACTCCACTTAATTTTGCAGAATATAAAAAATCTGCAGTCACACACACACAAATAATAATAATAATAATAATAATAATAATAATAATAATAATAATAATAAGTCTGCAGATTTCACAGTCAAATTCCATTGCTTTGTATCAAACAAAATGATATTCGACCTGTCAAAAAGAGACTCATCACTGAAAAAGCTCTATTTATTATTAACTGAAAGGTTGTAGGTTCAAGCCCTGCAAGGTAAATATTAAACAAGGTAAATATACACACACATACCTTCAGCCAGAGTTTCCTCCACAGTGACCTGGTGTCTTCCTACAGTAAAATTCCTTCCGATGAAATTCCCACCAGCACCACTGCCAGACCCAGAACCTCCAGCTCCCCCTCCAGAACCGGGCCCGGAGCCCACCAGCTCTCTCCGGGAGTCAAAGAACTTCTTCATGATGTCTACAAGATCCCAAAGCTACTTAATGAGAGTCTAAAAGAAACTGAAGCAGGCTGGTAGTTCTGGTGCAGGTCTAGATCACCTTTGACTGTCAAACATGGACTCTTGGTCCAATTCTGGAGCTGATCACGGCTTAAACGAACCGTACAAGTAAACGAAAACAAGTAATATATGTGCAAAATTAAAGCATCACAGTCGAGTATATCCAAATATACAGCATCTACCAAAGATGGCCTGATATGATTGATGTGTTTAGCGTCTATATCGCTATATAAATACTTGCATCCAGCTGAAATCGATGTAAACATTCAACCTTAGTTGAAAAACGGACCTTCAAACGTGAAGAGCACAGAAATCATTGTTTTGATGGATGAAAGTCAATCTCTCCATCATCAGCCAGCTGTGCAGCTCAATAAAACAAGCCACTTTTCACAGAAAATACAGATGACATGCGGATGTTAATCAGAATAACGGATCATTTGGCTAATTAAACGCCCATACGCGTGTTAATTAGTCTCTTATCTGATGAAAAAAAACAGCTATTTAGATTGAACACACAGTCGGCTAGGCGCTAACGCTAGCATTCCTGCAAAACCCGCCCGGACGCGTGACAGCTCTCATCTGCGCGCCGCCGTCGGTGTCCTGCCGGTAAACGGTGAACGGATGCGGTTTGATTTTAATCAGACAGGATCAAATTCAGACTGAAATGAACGTGTTGTTCATGGCGATTCTCGTCTGCGGCTTTGGATGCTGCAGATGCGCCAGCTAACCGGAAACTACACCGGACGCGTGAAGCCAGCGCTTCAAAAACTATAATAAAAGTCCGAAACTCTTAATAATTATTGACGTTTAGCAGATTCCTCGTTGAACGAGACATTTAAAATATTGACCTCTAAATCTTACATTCATGACTGTACATTTATTAATAAGTTACTAATTGTAGGGTGTTGGTGACTGAAATATGCTTGTATATTAACAGTATCAGAGACTCTTTAAACAAGAAAGCCCTACGAACGTTACAAAGTGTGAACTCTATAATTTATTTATTTAATTATTACATAGCTATGTACATTTTGTATATTTGCTATTTGTTTATACTTACCTCTGGGATGTATCTTTATTGTAGAATGTTACATGCTGTTCTTTAAATAAAATAACAATAATAAAAATTGTGACCTCGAAAGGTCAAACGCGGAACGTACAAAAATAAATATATATATATTATACATAATATAGTACACTGGAACAAAAAGCATAAATAGCTAAGCGTTTTGAGTAAAATGTTCATTTGTGTTTTGTATGGATTATAAACTACCGACATTTGCCGAAAATGGTGTGATTTAGCTTTGTGCTAAAAAGAAAATAAACATCGAATTGAATCTATAAGGCAAATCTTGTTTTAATAATTTAAATATTATATATTATTGTTTGTATCCACCAATCTAAATGTTCATCATAAAAAAAAACTACTTTTACTCATTATAAAACTAAATATCACACACTACTATAAGGAAATTAACTATATATTACTATAGAAACTTACATTCATGTGTGCCAATTGCTTATCAAGATGCTTATGCGCAGAAATGTTTTAATATTGTTTTTATTCATTCATTCATTCGTTTTCTTTTCGGCTTAGTCCCTTTATTAATCTGGGGTCGTCACAGTGGAATGAACCACCAACTTATCCAGCATATGTTTTACGCAGCGGATCCCTTCCAGCTGCAACCCATCACTGGGAAACACCCATACACCCTCATGCTTATGCGCAGAAATGTTTTAATATTGTTTTTATTCATTCATTCATTTTCTTTTCGGCTTAATCCCTTTGTTAATCTGGGGTCGCCACAGTGGAATGAACCGCCAACTTATCCAGCATATGTTTTACGCAGCAGATGTCCTTCCAGCTGCAACCCATCACTGGGAAACACCCATACACTCTCATTCACACACATACACTACAGACAATTATGTCCTGGGGAAAGCAGAGCACCCGGTGGAAACCCACACGAACACGGGGAAAAACATGCAAACTCCACACAGAAATGCCAACTGACCCAGCCAAGGCTCGGACCAGCGACCTTCTTGCTGTGAGGCAAGAGCGCTACCCTTAATATAGTGCTAATATGTGTGGATTTTCGTGGTTTCGGAGTTGTACGAAAAAGTTACTAGGCTACTTTCTTTTTGCAACATGTAACCAAAGTCCCTTTAAGCCTCCAGCTTTCTACTCGTGTTGCAATACATACTTTACATCCAATTCAATGCCATTTATTTCACTTTTACTTAAAACTGCAACACGTGTCGCAAAAAAAGTCTACTACAATTAAAATCAGCAATACTTTATAGCGGACAAATGTTTTCGACATCATTCATATGAGGATGAAAATCACTCCGTCAGAATGAGAGTCAACGCAAAATAAAAGAGGAGGGGCCGCAAATGAGGAACTGTAACACGATTCTGCCTACAAAAAGCCAACACCCATTAAAGTTGCCGCAAAACTGAGAAACATCCCCTCAGAATCTCCTTCCATTCAGACTAACGGGTGTCGCTTCTCTGTCAGCCCGGCGCTTCTGCAGGTAAGACGCAAAAACTACAAAACTTTCGTCGCTTTTTACGTTATCCGCGTACTTTCGGACCTGCTACAGTTTATAGACACGTACTTGCTCATTTTACAAGTTAATAACAATCACTTTACGCTAATATAAAATAATAACCGACTGAAGCTTGTTGTTGTTTATAAAAATGAATTTTCTCTTAATGTTTTGCGACACTTCTGAACGCCCGAATTCCGTCACGTGACCCTGCAGCTCAACATGATCCTCTGATATGTGGCTTTCATTAAAAACACAATGAGTCATTTTGCTTTGCGTGCTAAAACAATCAGACCACATGCTTTACAAATACGTGACCGTGACCTAGATGTGGTACAGTCCGCGAGGGTACACTGACAAAAAAAGATTTCTGCAAAATGGGCCGAATTTAAACAAACAAATTAAATTCAGTAAAGCTCAATTTAAATTATTTGTTTTAAATTCAGCCCAAATAAATAGTTTGCAACCACTTTACCTTAAAAACATCAATGAATCATCTTTGAATCATTTTTTTATTGCCTATACCTACATGCAGGGGCGTAGCAACTGGCAAACTTTTGGATTTCATTCAGAAATGTGTGTGTGTGTGTTAATGAGTGTGTATGGATGTTTCCCAGTGATGGGTTGCAGCTGGAAGGGCATCCACTGCGTAAAACAAATGCTGGTAAAGTTGGCAGTTCATTCCGCTGTGGCGGAGCGGAATGAACTAAACGCTGTTAGTTTGTTTCTAGTATAGATTAACATGTTGTTTTTCTAATATAGATTAGCATGTTGTTTTTCTATAATATATATATATAGATTAGTATGCTGTTAGTTTGTTGCTAGTATAGATTAACACGTTTTTCTAGTATAGATTAACATGTTGTTAGTTTGCTTCTAGTACAGATTAGTGTGTTAGTTTGTTTCTAGTATAGATTAGCATGTTGGTTTTCTAGTATAGATTAACACGTTGTTAGTTTGTTTCTAGTATAGATTAACACGTTGTTTTTCTAGTATAGATTAGTATGCTGTTAGTTTGTTTCTAGTATAGATTAACATGC
>CAIGQW010050276.1:8987-24016 GCA_903798125.1 Danio choprae
GTGTGTGTGTGTGTGTGTGTGTGTGTCTTTATGAACAGGATGTTTTCTTACCCAGCCTGTCCTGATCAAACTCTTCAGACAGCAGGTGGTAGCAGCAGCCCACACTACACACTGCCCGCAGCTCCTGCTTGGCCCTGAACATCCGCAGGGAGCTGGAGGCCAAATCTCCACACGTGTGCAGGCCAACCAGAACTGCATCCTGGGCACCGGCCAGAGAAAAGAGAGAGGAAAAACGTCATTTAGTGAAATCAACACAGAGCATTTGCCATCTCTCATTGATCATCATAATCTGCTACAGGAGACGTCCAAGTCCTTCTCCATTCTTGAGCTCAATTTCACCCAATTAACATGATTAGGATAATCACAGGCATTTCGCTGAGGCGTAATAGCAATGATACAACTTCAGCTCTATAATCAAAGCACACAGCTGGACTATTATTGCAACATATTGTGTCTCTTGCGTTATTACATAAGTTTAGTACACATCCATTATTTGATCCTGAGAGAATGTCATATGATATTAATCTATAACACATTTACAGTGAAAAATGTTGCATCTTTGTTCATTTTGCTTCAAATAGGAAAAAAAAAATTCTAATACATAAAACATGTATAAAAGCCCTCAATTAGGCTGTGTGAAGAAAAATATTAAGAATATATATATATTTTTTTTAAACTTAAATAAGTTTAAATAAATAAGTCAAAGGGCAGCACGGTGGCACAGTGAGTAGCACAATCGCCTCACAGCAAGAAGGTCGCTGGTTCGAGCCCCGGCTGGGTCAGTTGGCGTTTCTGTGTGGAGTTTGCATGTTCTTCCCGTGTTTGCGTGGGTTTCATCCGGGTGCTCCGGTTTCCCCTACAATTCCAAAGACGTGGTACAGGTGAATTGAGTAAGCTAAATTGTCCGTAGTGTATGAGTGTGTATGGATGTTTCCCAGTGATGGGTTGCATCTGCTGCGTAAAACATATGCTGGATAAGTTGGCGGTTCATTCCGCTGTGGCGACCCCAGATTAATAAAGGGACTAAGCCGAAAAGAAAATGAATGAATGAAATAAGTCAAAACAACTTACAATAATCATATAAAATTGTTGTACATTTTTATTATTAAATAAACAGTTTTAGTAATAACAGCAATAATTATTAAACTTAATTTCAACAGAATTATAAATTATTTTATTAAAAACATACTATAGAACAATTAATAATTCTAAAATACGTTATTAATTTGCAATAATTAAAAATAAGTTATTTTTACTAGTTTCCCCACCAATAAACTAATATTACATTATTATGATTATTATAAAGTTGCTGTTATTGTACAAATAAAGCTACTTATATAAACATGGTTAATGTTTTTAAAGTATTTAAATATTTTTTATATATTTTTTGTTATTGCTGTTGTTTTAATTATTATTAATATTTTTAATAAAATGTATAATAAATTACTTTGTTAATATTACTTATAATTATCACTATTATTGTATTACAATTTTGTTCTTACACCACAACTATATTATTTATTTAATAATAAGCAATAAATTCCAACTAAAAGATTGATGATTTAAATACAATTATTCTTCCCTGGTTCCCACCCCTCACCTCTAGCTCTGTGATCAGTATCTTGAGTTCAGTTTCTGCAGTCACATACGAGGTCAGAGGTGAAAACAGACTGCTGTTGCTGTCTTTCCTCTTCCCTTCTCTGGCTTTCCTCTCCAGATTCTCCCTCTTCCTCTTCTCCCTCTCCTCCACACTTAGCTGGCTGGGATGAACTCGAGGAGAGACTTCCTCTATGACGTCCAGGGCCAGCAAACTAAGAAAACTGCTTCCTGCATCTGAATCACTGGGGTCTAATGGACATTCTGCTGCATTATTTGATGCTATTAAATCACTAGTGACTTGTTGTGATAAAGCATTGCTCTCAGTTTGTGCTTCAAAACCTTCTTTTGTAATACAGTTTTTGCTGCCATCACTTTCATTGTAGTGTTCTTTGCTCTCATCATTGCTCTGCACGCAGTGATTCTCAATGAATCTGTGTTGCTGATAGGTTTTGGAGAACTTCTTCAGTTTCCTATTCCTCTCTTGAGCTCCGTGCGTGTTGGTGCTGGAGGAATCAATCCCAAAGACTTGTAGGTTATACCGCATTGATAGATAAGAGCATAAGTAGCCTTTTCCTGAACCCACATCTATGACCTGAAGATGATAGATGAAAAAAAATGCAATTCAGAACAAAACTATATTTGTTTTTAAGTAAATAACATTAGAAATACTCTTACCTGTTTGACTTGGCAGCATTTAGCTAAACTAGCCACAACTTCAGACATCGCCTGCACCTCATGAGCTTTTTTCCAGTTCATGAACTCGTCTGGTGCAAGAACTTTATTTGATAAAGTCCTTTCTCCTATGGAAATTAGAGACGATGCGTAAAATATGACCTTGTAATAACCTGAATGTGACATGCATAATAATCACAATAGAGATGCAGTGAATGTAAATGTGTTTTTCAGTGCTTCTGCAAAAAAATCTAACCTGCTGCTGTGTCTCCACACATCAGTCTCAGATTGTGCATGAGCTCCTCCAGCTGCATACAAACGCCCAGACCTGGTAAACAGTGCGCTTTCGCTGCCCTCAGAAGGGCTGATATGTCCAGCAGTTTTTTTGAGGCATTGCAGAAACCAAACGTGGTGTTTTCCTTTTCTAAAAGAAAAAAAGAACTATGAAACACGTTTAACTTCAATGAAGAATACAATGTCTTTTTAGTTTATTTATAGAATTATTTAAGTGGCCCTTAAAAGTAATGGAGTAAAACATAAATAGAAAAAAGGACCTTTCTTATGTAGTCTCCCAAAAACCTTGCTGATAGGTTCAATTCAATTTAACATTTCAATAATAGCAAATGTTTTAATTCACAATTTCACAAACTAATTAAACACACAAATATATATTTACACAAATTTTCTCTTTACTCCTGTAATGTCTTGAATAAAATCATGAAAGAATTAATCACAGTGCATAAGGTTCATCAACATAATACAGTTTTAATTATTTATTCATTTGTTGTTTGCATAATTCAAACGATAGTTCATCCAAAAATGGATATTTCCTCATTATTTATTTATATTTAAGTAGCTTCATTTATATAAGTTTCGCTCTTCTGTTGAACACAAAACAAGATGTTCTGACGAATGTTGGGAAAAAGCAGTCGTTGACATCCACAGCAGGAGCAAAAAATATGTTGGTAGTCCACGGCTGTTCCAACATTCTTCAATATATCTTAACGTTACTCGACAGAAGAAAGAAACTTATTTGTTTAGAACAAGTGTAGGATGAGTAAATGACGATGTGAAATGTGAACTATCCCCTTAATAACGCTCAATCGGCTTTCTTACCTTCTAGCGCCCCCGTGCTGTCCTGCGTGGAACTGATAGCACACAACACATCCTCTGGACTGACACTGATGAACGTGCTCCAAACATCACGCGTGTAAAAGTCCACAGTGTGTGCGTTTGAGATACTTAAAGATATGGACAGAAAGCGCTTTACTTCATCTATCTTCGTTTTTACAGTGACGATATGTAGGTCATTAAAAGCCATCGTTTACAGACACAGCAAAGTGAGTAAACATCGGGAGAACTGTTAGCTGTTGAGACATTTTCTGTGTTTAAGACACAAGTAGTCAAATAAGGATGCGATTCCTCTAAGGCGAACTAATGCGCGGCCATGTTGGGTGTATCAGGCAGCGTTGTGTTCAATGGGCAACTTGAATATGTTGACCTTACACAAATGGAGTTGTTTTGACTAGTAATGCCTTGTTGCGTCATTATTGTGCGTCTTTACACGCGTAACATCCGTTCTGTCCACATTCTAGTGTGAGCAAATGATCATTTAACGTGAAACATGGCACCTTTAAAACAAAACGCTAAAAATAAAGGTCCGATTAGAGGAAAACAGTTTAATAACAAGTTTCAACATGGCGGTTTGTCTCACAACGCCAAGAAGAAACGCAAATGGGTTCCGGAGGACAAGGTTTTTGATGGTAGCTTAAAAGAGGGTGAGTTGCTGACTTAAAATCCAGCCACATAAATGCCTACATTTATAAATTAATATGAAAATGCATTGTAAACTTGAAAATAATGTTAAAGCAAATTTAACATATGGTTCAATGACAGATCTATTATTCGAAAACCCTCTACAGCACACGTGTCTCGTTCTTATTAAGACATAAGTAAATATTTTAAATACATTTGCATATATTTTAATTACATTTATAGATTTTTTGTAATAGCATGTTATGTGTTAATTTTGGACAAATTAAAAAAATATTTGATTTTAAATAACGTACAGTAATGTATTCAGAGAAAAACGTTACGTCATCGACCCATACGTATAAATGATTAATAAATAGTCAATAGGGTTCAGAAAATGGCTACTGATTTAATGTAATATGTTCGAATATTTTATTTTCTGCCAGGTCAGGGGTTTGCCTTCAAAAGGAAGGAGAAGGTAAAACACGAATACAACAAACTTCTTCGAAAGGAGAGAAAGAAAGGGCAAGAATCAAAAGTCCAGTTAAAGGAAGAATATCCTGAGCATCTGAGACATCTTTACCTGGCTGAAAGAGAACGACTAGATGAAGAAGAACAGGAGAAAAAGAAGAAAAGATGTAAAGGGAGAGCGGTAGAGGAAGAAGCATTGGATGATGATGATGATGATGATGATGATGATAAACTAAATATGGATTTGGGTTCTCCTAGCAGTGAGAAAAACATTACAAATACAACGACTGATCAAACTGCTGCTCCTGATTCATCTAATGAACCAGCACAGCCTGAAAGGTATAGTATCAACTAGTGTACCTATGCTTATACATTTATGCATATACTTAATATAGAAAGTTAAACTATCCATTTATATTGACTGACACACTTTTGATTTGTCGCATTAGCTCTCACAACGCCCCGTTTTTCCAAAGGAAACAGAAAATATCATCGTATCAGAAGACTAAGCAAGAATATGAGAGGATAAAAGAGGAACGTGCACGAAAAAGAGAGGTGAGGTGGTCAAACCAGCTAGTGTAGGATGATTGCTATAGAGCTAAAAAAAAAAAAACACACATTCACTTCTTTTAAAGTAGTATCATGGAATTAATAAATAAGCATATCTGTCCATTAATGAAGCTTTATTATGTAAACATACACATTTTTACATTCAAGATTGATGCATGTTTTTTTTTTTACATCTGTGTAGGAAATCTTAAAAGACAAAACTCAGCGGGAAGAGGCTTTGAAGAAATACAAGGAAAAGAAAATGGCCACATATCAGTTGTTGAAAAGAAAAACCAAGAAAGGACAGCCCAATCTCAACCTGCAGATGGAGCTTCTGCTGCAAAAGATTCAGGCTCAGCGCAAATGATCCGATATCAGCCACAAAATAAGACTGTTTTAAGATGAATAAATGGATCATCTACAATAAACTGTGCTGTTTGGGTGAGTGCATTGTTTTTGAATACAAGGGTGTATATATCTGTGTCAAAAATATTTTTTATATTTTATTATTATATAAGTAATAGAATACTAAATTGTCCTATAAGTCAAGGTGACAGTACACAATAGCAGCTACAGAAGTACATATATTTACTTAATATCTATAAAAAGATAAATGCATCAATATTTTTAGGTAGATTATGCTGTCAACACATGAACTGCCTAAACTTGCTTGCTTAAATAATTATACCATTTTGCTTAATTTTCCCCTTTCCTCTGATTGTGTTTTTCAAAAATGCTTTGTCACATGAAAAAAAGCTAAATATATTTTGAAATGCATTTTTATACCAATAAAAGTAAAAAAAATCAGAACAGAAGAAACTCCCAGTAGATCCAGTAAATGTATTGTGATTTCATGAACAGAAGTAGCGGCTTTGGCCATTGAGTTAATTGGAACCCTCTTTATCATCATAGTCTGTTTTTAACAACATAAACCAGTTCAGCTTACAATTAAATCAATAAAATCTGAAAAGTCACATGCAATTTTTAATGCAGCTGATGACTGCCTAGAACGTTACTTTAAAAAAATACATGATAATGTAATACCAATAGAACTGCATGTTCAGTATTAGCCTTTGATAATAAAGAGCAGTCATGTGTGACTCACCTGTTAAATTCTGCAGGTTCTGTCCAATAATGACGACATCATCGTAATGCTCTGGTGTGTCTGCTATACACAATCAGAAAGATTTTAGTTACCCCAGGATCCATTACCCCAGGATCCATTGTAGAAAACCTCCACATTCCCTTTACAGCCCTCAGTTAACCTGATCTCTTTAAACTCTACATGTAAAAGAATTAATGAAAAAAAAGTCCTTTAAATACCAAATCTGGCCATTATGGACATGTGAATATATTTCATACATTTTATTGAAAAATTACAGCAGCATGTTCACCTATACAGACGACTCCTACATCCTCCTTGTGTAGACAGTCATGTTTTCCCCAGCCTGGAGAAGAGCAGCTCCACAGGGACGTCTCATTCCCCTCACACCTCATCCAGCCATATGGGTCCAAAACCAGGACCAAACCAGGCTGGTACCTGCTGGTTACTGAGGGCCACTCCACACTGCAGCTGTCTGCACACCACATGTCATATTGACAGAAAAATATATAAGACTCATTTCCTGTGCAGTGAATCTCTTGTGTCCACATCTGAGCGTCTCCTTTGTCAAAAGCAGCTGCTCTCAGCACCTGTACAGGAGCCCCACAGTCCAGCTCTCTACACACAACCTCTGCATCCTGCTGGTCAAAGGCAGCGTCACACACTGTGTACCATGTGTTTCCACGAAGAACCTCTAATCTCCCAGAGCACAGGTGAGGTCTATTGGCAAGTTTTGTAAATTGTCCATAGTGTACGGTCTCTGATTATATTAATACAATACATAAGACCACTAGTCACTACAATTGACACTATACATAAGGCAATAAGTAGTTTAATAATTAATGGATTTTTAAAAATACATAAGTCTGAGTAGATTATCCAATAAATATGCAAATTATCAATTTATTGTTAATGGATTATTCTGGATCAAATATGACATTTTAGATATGACATTTGTTTAATAATACAATTATAGGGTGATGTATGAAGCAGCTCACCTGAGCATCTAACTCCAGCATCTTGATAATGAGTACAGCTATGAACACCCCATCCTCTTGACCCACAGTTCTTCAGTCTAGACTCTGATCCACTACAGGACGCTTCATTCATCCAGATTGGTTCTGATCCTCGTCCAAAATAATAACGTGGAGCGTCTACAGCCTCTCCACAGTTCATTTCTCGACACACCACTGCAGCATCATTCATATCCCAGTAGAGATGACACACTGTTCCCCACTGACCTCTAAACCTTCACTCTGCCACTGCTGGAACTGTTATCACTAACCAACCTCACAGTCTCAAAATCTGCACATGAAACAGAGAGATTATGATCAATATCAATTTTGATTTTGGCCAACAATCAAAATTGAGAGAAATAAATATATTCATATAGTGCAGAGAACAAAAAGATACATTAAATATATTTCAATGCTTAAATGTAAACATTTTAATAAATTATAACATACAGTTCATAATTAATTGTAAATTATAAGTGGTAAATTGTGTCAAAATTGTCAGTTTTGTAACTACTAGATTGGGTTAAACTAATTAAAGAAGAGAATAAAACAAGGTTCAAAAGTTCCTCCATCTTCTGCTCATCACTTCATCTGACAACTCTGTGTTTCTCCTCTGCTCAGAATGAAGAAAGTGTCTCCTGTGAGCTCCTAAAGAGAGCGAGAGAGACTCACAGCTGCCAATGACTCTCACTGTTACCTTATTAGACACAACAGAGGAAATCATCAAACACAATCAGTGACAAATCAGAAAGCAGCATTTGGATTTTCTCCATATATATCAATAAAGTGTGATCGCTGATGAGTGGGATGCTCCTCCTCCAGCATCAAGAAGAGACACTTCACCAAGGACAGACTCGTGTCAGTCATAAGTCAGCCTGGAGATAAACACACTAAACTTAAAGTAGGTTGACAGAGAAACCCTGCAGATTATATGAAGCATCAAAACCTATTGACTGCACACAGCACATACAAGCTCTAATGACTCATAAAAGATAAATTAATAAATAAATGCAATAACTAAACAATTATAATAAATAATTATTTTAACTTTTCTATTATTTTACAAAAATTTTTAACATTTCTTTTATTTCACAAATTTAAGAGTATTTTAAAATCACTGCTCACATGTTATGAAAGACTGAAATATTAATAATATTAAATGTTTAATGCAGTTTCCCCTAAAACAAGTTAAACATTAAATGTCTACTTTTTACATTTGAATACCACTGATAATGTTTTGAATTAGCTTCTATTGTAAAAATGAAATAAGCATGTACCATTTGTAAACATAATAATGATTAACTATTTTATAAATTGTTGTTTGCATAATTCCACCACTTAATTGTACTTTTATTTAAATTTCATTACAATTATTCCATTATACGCTGGAAATATTGCACTATGCAAATAAATATTATGCAAACATAATAATGACAATAATATTATCAAAGAATATCTGTTGAAATGCAGTCATATCAAAATTGAATGAAATAATTGGACAAATGCTAAAATACAAATCATTAAATTTATTATTGAAATTCGCAAAGCACATAAGATTTCATATATATATATATGTAATTAATTACATAAAACAGCACTTATGCAATAGTATAAGAAACTCAGTATCTCCAGTAAATATAATATGATTTCATTAACAGAGACAGTGGGTGTGGCCATTGGTCATATGACCCCTCCCTTTTTAGGTGATTCCTCCCCTAAATCGTCATAGTCTGTAATTGAAAATAAAAGCAAACTGATAGTTTTCAATCTTATAACGACATCATTATTTAGATTAAAATGAGTTTAAAAGAGCAACATAAAACAGATATAAGCTATAAAAATGTTAAACGTACCCAAGAGGTTTCTCTCATCTTCATTGTTGTTCTTCACATCATCATACTCTTCCTGATCTCCCTCTGACACAATAAAACCACATACTATAAATTGCATTACAGCTCGAGTCACTGAACTCTTTTCCCACATCATGACTGTCTGAGACTATTACATTTAGTACTGATAATGCCATGAGGATTCACTAATGTAGAAATGCATGTTTAGTATTAGCGGGTGAATCTGACTGACTCACCTGTTAAATAATCAAGGTTCTGTCCATTAATGATGACATCATCATAATGCTCTGGATTGTCCGCTACACATACAGAAAGATATAAATAAAACAAATGTTTCCAAATGAAACAAATAAATGAACATCATCATATCTGTACTGAGCATCATTTTAGAGGTATAATATTAAACATACACAAACAAGAAATAATTAAACAGTAAAAACCTTTTTGAATAATAGAGATCTGTTCACTCTTCATGACATCATCATAGCTCTCAGGTGTGTCTTCTACAAATTTAACATGAGATATCACACCCACATAATGACAAATGTATAGATTTGCATATATTGTATGAAATATGAAATGTTATGAAGTAGTCTTTTTTTATCTTTAGTAAAGATATGTTTTTGAGAAGTACTACCATTTCTATATTTGTTGCACAGCATTTTGTCTTAAGTTGGCTTAACTACTAGGTACTTGCATCTAAAAATGAGTATTTATTGTGTTCATATTGTATTGCACAACCTTTATGGTGCTATTGAGATTGAATACAGGTAAAGTCAGGTACAGGTTTGGTGGTATTGGTAGGATAAGGGAGGGTTATGGTGTAAGGGATGGGTCAAGCTAGATATAATAATTATAGAAATTTGCAATGAAGTGCAAATACATTTCATTGAATATGTACACAATGGCATCACCGATATACTATATAACGGCAAGGTTACCTTTCCTTATACACTCAAAAAAATGACTTTTGCTGCATGTTTAAACTACTTGTTTAAAATGAGTTGAAACGACAATTCGTACATTTTTTAGAGGGGCAACTTAATTGTTTTATGTTCCAACCTCTTAAATTTGTAAAAAATGATTGTTAACTTAATCAATTTGTGTTGGGACAACATGAAGGAATTGTGTGGAACCCAGTATTTTTACAGTGTATATAATAACTGTAACTGTTAAAAGCTATTAGTTACTAGTTAAAGTAATTAAGTTATGGTAACTAATAACTTAACTTCTCTGATTTTGATTGTAATACAATAATGTGCACCTTTTGTAAAGCTGCTTTGAAACAATAACTATTGTGAAAACCGCTATACAAATAAACTAAAAAAAAACTCGAAATACTTTAAATATTTTATCCTATTAGAAAATAACTGAAGGATACCTGTCTCTCGATCTGGTTTCATGCCATCAGTGATGACATCATCATAATATCCTGGAGCGATTTCCTTCATCTTTTCTGCATTGAAAAATGTTGCATATTTAGGAATATTTTTGGAAATATACTATAAATATTTTGTTGCAGGTCATAAGACAAAAAATCGTGAACAATTAATGAGGCCACTGACCTTCTTGGCCACTGTTGCTGGTGACATCATCATAATATGTCGTCTTGAATTCTTTTTCTAATTAGTGAATAGTTAAGTCATTAATCACATAATTTAGTGGTAAAATCATATATTTGATAATGGTATGAACTTTATTTGATATATATCGTTGTGATGATGAATCAAATTATTTATTTTAGCTATTGAGTATATTTTCACTCTCTAACCTGAGAGAAACTCTTCTGCATCTTCATACCCAGAATGCAGTTCTTCAGAAATGAATCTTTCTGTTGAAGGAGGAAGAACAGTCAGAAACGGGACTTTGGATCTTGAAGTGTTGTGTTAGTGACAACGTGCAAAATACATGAAAGTGATTTTATTATTTAACCACTGAAGTCATAATTCACACAGATCTATTAGAAAACATACATTAACACACTCCTCAGGCCTTCCAAAAATATGCTCAGGAAGACACTCACACATGCACACACAACTGCACCTGCACATACCAACATATGAATCTCTTCTTACTACTCCTAAAAATACATACAGGAAGAGACTCTTACAGGCGCATGCACGCGCACACACACACTCACACACACACACGTAAACATGCACCTGCAGCTCTGTGGTTTTCTGTCAGGAATTCTGTGGTTTGAAGCAGGAGGTTTAACAGTCTAATAATAGATGAACATCAACTTTCTGACAGACTCTCTTATTAATCATGTTAAATGAGATTGATGCTCATGTCTTACCCCTGCGAGTGAAGTTATTGTGTTTGTGCTGAATCTCCTCATAAACGGCCTCAGTGGTGGTCCAGTGTCTCCTCTTAGAGAGAGCTGTGAATGTAGACACACAAACCTGCTGTCAGTTCACAACACATGACTGATCACACACTAAAGAAGACACAATATGACAGTCTCTGGATCTCTCCTACCTCTCCTCATCACTCTGTTCTGCTGAATCAGTATAAGCAGCGGCACTAAGAGCAGTAAGAGCACAACTCCCAGTACAATCAGCAGCACTGGGGGCACTGGGGGAGTTTCTGGAGGAGTTTGTGGAGGAGAGACTGATGTTGAGCTCACTGTGTGAGAAACTGCAGCAGATGATGATGCTGATGTGGCAGGAGTAGTGGACACTGACATATCTGCCAAGTCTATTAAAACAGATTCAATATCATGCAAATGATTCATTTTAAAAGAAAATACCAATAGCACTAAAATGATTTAAAAATATAGCAGTGACCTGCACAGGTGAGTCCAGCGTGCTCTTTGGGGGAGCAGTCAGTGTGGTTGTTCAGGGAGATAGGGCAATCCCACAGGTGAAGCTCGTTTCCTCTGCACTGGACTCTGTTTAGCCACACAACACCTTCACCAGCACCAAAAGCTGAATTCCCATCAGCCCTCAGTACTGCTCCACAACCCAGCTGCCTGCAGACCACCTGAGCATCGCTGATGTCCCAGAGATCATCACAGACTGAGCCCCACACAGCATTATAATACACCTCTAGTCTCCCAGAGCACCGGCCGTCCCCTCCACGCAGTCTGAGAGGAACATGAGCTGAAACACACATCAACATCACTGACCTGCCTCAGCCAACATTTACAGCATAACTGAATATAGATAATTGGTTAAATCTGTGACAAATTTTAAATCCAAATACTGTCATGCACAGATATTTTAACAGGTTTTGTAGGTAAAAGCATTAACCAATCAGAAAATTACTTAAGCACTGTCTCTGGTGAGATGATGCCGAACATGTCAGATGACTCCGAGGGGACTCGTCACTCTCCTCCGCTGAAATCAAATATTAGACAGTCAAGGCTCTTTCCACCTAATGTTTCTTTACTTTCATATAATTGTGAAATGTACCCTTTAACTGTTCCCTATATCACTATATCAATTATGATATATGCCTATGATACATAGTTTTTTTATAAACATCATTTATGAAGCACAAGTGCATAAAAATCTGTGTATACAAAAGTGCAATTTCCACTTTTTCCTTTTTAAACATTTTAATGAAAGTAAATACACACTGAACCCCCCCCCCACCCCGTTCACATGGCAACAGTCCTTTTGTAGAGTATAAGTGACTCGTTCGACAACACAAATTAACACATCTGCAAATAAAAAGCACACAAATCCAGACAACAACATAACCTAAATAAATAAACAGACAAAGATATATAAATAAATAAAAATAAAATAAGAAAGGGGAAAATAAATAAAATAAAATAAACTGCAATGTGCTTTTGTTGATTATTAGATGCTGCCTACTTCTTGGCTACTGTAGTAATTAGGTTGTGCTGAACTGTCTCTGGGTGAACGAGTGCAACTTTGGGGTGGCTATTCCAGCATGGTATTGCAAAAGGGATGGCTATTTCCGACCATGATATGATAGGTTAAAGTCTCTTCAAAAGGTGCTAGTTTATAAAAATAATTCAGTAGCAGTCTCCAATGAGAATAAAACCTACTAATTGAGCCTCTGTGAGCAAACGTAATCTTCTCCTATTTCAGAAGACACAAGGGGATAAGGAAATATGTCTAATAATGATAAAATAATAAATCAATTAAATACCATCTCACCTGAGCAAGTAACATTAGCCACCTCATCTTCATCACAGTAGTTTTGACCCCAGGGTGAAGATGGACACTGCCATAAAGTAGAGTCATGTGGTCGACATTTAACTTTATCGAGCCAGTTGGGAGCTGATTTCACTCTTGATGTTGAATCAGACAAAACTCCAGATTTTCCACAGTTCAGCTCTTGACAGATCAGACTCGCTGTGTCTCTGTCCATCTGATTCCAGCACACATTTCCCCACGATCCATTGTAGAAAACCTCCACATTCCCTTTACAGCCCTCAGTTAACCTGATCTCTTTATATTCTACATGTAAACGAATTAATGAAAAAAAAGTAATTTTAAAATATCAAATCTGGCCATTATGGACATGTGAATATATTACAACCCCAAATCAGAAACAGTTGGGACAGTATGGAAAACGCAAATAAAAAAAGAAAATAGTGATTTACAAATTTACTTTGACTTGTGTTTCCTTGCAGAGGATATGAACACTAAATATTTCATGTTTTGTCTGGTCAACTTCATTTCATTTGTAAATATACATCCTTTCCTATCATTCAGACCTGCAACACATTCCAAAAAAAGTTGTGAAAGGAGCAATTTAGGGCTTGTAATCAGGAAATAATGATTAACCAATGTTATTTGAAACAGGTGATGTCAACAGGGGATTATAATTATGATTTGGTACAAAAGCAGCATCCAAAAAAAGGGTCTAGTCCTTAAATATCAAAGAAGGGCCGAGGTAGCTAGTTTGCCAACAAATACATGAGAAAATTATTGAAATGTTAAAAAGCAATGTTTCTTAGAGAAAGATAGGTCAACCGTGCATAACATCATTAAAAGATTCAAGGAATTTGGAGGAATTTCAGTGAGTAAAGGATAATGATGCAAGCCAAAACTGAACAACCGTGATCTCTGATAGGCAGCACAGCATCAAAAATCGTCATTCATCTATAAGCGATATTATCGTTAACAGTGTCCAGAAGCGCCGTCGACTTCTCTGGGCTCAGAGGCATCTGGGGTGGGCCGACACACAGTGGAAACGTGTGCTATGGTCAGATGAATCAGTGTTTTCTGTATTTTTTTTTTTTGGAGAAATGGACTCCGTGTGCTCCGGACAAAAAAAGAAAAAGATCATTCAGACTGTTACCAGTAACAAAACCAGGGTCTGTCATGGTATAGGGTTGTGTCAGTGCCCTTGGCAAAAGTAACTTGCATTTCTGTAATGGCACCAATAATGCTGAAAGGTACATAGAAATTTTGAAGCACAATATGCTGCCTTCTTTTCCAAGAACGCCCATGCATATTTCAACAAGACAATGCAAAACCACATTCTGCACACAATACAAATCCTGGCTGAGGAGGAAGAGGATACAGGTACTTGACTGGCCTGCCTGCAGTCCCAACCTGTCTCCAATAGAGAGAGAGTGGCACATTTTGAAGCACAAAATTGTGACAATGAAGGCCCTGTACTGTTGCCCACCTTAAGACTTGTTTGCAGGAAGAATGGGACAAAATTACACCTGAAACACTTCATCACTTGGTGTCTTCAGTCCCTAAATGTCTATTAAGTGTTGTGAAAAGGAATGGCAACATTACAAAGTGGTAAATGCTTTACTGTTTGAAGAACCAAAAATTGGAATATGTGTTTATAAAAAACAATCATGAGGAACAGAATAAATAATGTTTTTTGTATTGTCTGCAATGAAATACAAGTCAAAGATTAAATTTAGAAATCACAATTTACATTTTTTATTTGCGTTTTCATACAGTCCCAAATTTTTCTGATTTGGGGTTGTAATATATTTCATTGAAAAAAAACAGCAGCATGTTCACCTGAGCAGACGACTCCTACATCCTCCTTGTGTCGACAGTCATGTTTTCC
>CAIGQW010050280.1:4896-15040 GCA_903798125.1 Danio choprae
TTGTCTGGTATCATCTTCACATGATCGCTACACTCTTCATCTGCTCTTCCCGATCTCCCGCCTAGGCTGTCTACTACTCCGTGTACCCAGAGACCCCTGTCATCGGCTTGCTCTACATAAGGGAAGTGATTCTTCATCTCAGCTTGACTCAACATTAGAACTGTTTACTCGCACCTCGGTGCACAGACTATCCTGTGTTTTAATAAACACTGTGTGAAAAGATACTTCTGTCTCTGCCTTCAGTGATCCGTGACACCATGAATGCATTTTATACATTTTCTTCCGTAAATAAATCTAATGATAATGTTTGATAGGTTACATGCATTGCTAACAACTTAACTTAAGAAATTTAAAAGAATAACATTTTTCATATGTATTTTTAACTCTCAGATAAGTAATTGTATCTCTGCTAAATATTCTCCTATCCTAACAAACCATACTTTAATGGAAAGCTAATTTATTAAGCTAATATGTACATTTTCAAAAACTGACCCTTATAACTGGTTTGTGGTCCAGAGTTACATTATGATAATTTTTCCCCGTGTTGGCGTGGGTTTCCTCCGGGTGCTCCGGTTTCCCCCACAAGTCCAAAGACATGCGCTATAGGTGAATTGGGTAAGCTAAATTGTCCGTAGTGTATGAGTGAGAATGGGTGTGTGTGGATGTTTTCCAGAGATGGGTTGCAGCTGGAAGGGCATCCGCTGCGTAAAACATATGCTGGATAAGTTGGCGGTTCATTCCGCTGTGGCGACCCCAGATTAATAAAGGGACTAAGCCGAAATGAAAATGAATGAATGAATGAATACATTATAAAAAAAATTTGTTTACAGCTAAAATCACTTTATTGTTGTAGCTGTTTGGTATACTATTCTTACATTTTCGTAGGTGTCTTCTCACTGCATGAAAACCTAGATTTTTATCACTGTGAATGTCTGAAAACATCTCAAATCACCGGCAATTTTCGGCCGTTCACAGATTTGGAAGCTCACCTGTGACAAAAACTGCCGAAAACAGACCACTATATGCAGGTTTGAAATGTGCTGTCCCCCCATGGGACTAGCTTTGAATAGCACATGAATGAAACCACCTCAGGGACTTCACTCTACCTATTGGATGAAGATCAAATTTGAAAACAGAAAAGCATTTGCGATTGGCTACAGAGTGGCTGCTATGTGTCAGCCTAGCCAATTACAATGCATTGTGACAAAACCCCTCCCATTTTACGATTTAATAAAATAAATATTTTATTTATAATAATCATTAAAATACATTGGTAATGGATTATTTTTAGTACTTATAATGTACTAAAGTACCACCTAACTAAAGAGAAGATATTAAGAATAGACATATTAAGAAGAGACATTTTGATAAAATGTAAGATATTTATTAATATAGTTAAGACAAATTGGACAAATATAAAAAAAATCACACAAAAGTAAGTACAATGATACAATTTTTTTGTAGGGCAAATATGAATGTGAAGTTGGTGGTTCATTCCGCTGTGGCGACCCCTGATGAATAAAGGGACTAAGTCGAAGGAAAATAAATGAAAAAATGAATATGAATGTACATCATGGCTATAAATCATATATACAGGCCGATATTCATAAATTGCATAATATACAGCATGAATATTGGGTAACACTTTATTTTGATGGTCGCTATTGCACATTTTGTTGACTAAAAGTTGCATTGCAACTACATGCCAATTCTCATTTGAGTATTAGTAGACTGTCTGCTTAATATCTGCTGATGCTGCTCCTTCAACAGACATTTAACTGACTATAAGAAACTTTGCAAGTACATGTCAACTTACACTAACCCTAACCCCAACCTAACAGTCTACTTATAATCTATTGAGAATTAGTTGGCATGTAGATGCAATGTAACTTAAATTCAACAAAATGCGTTAAAGGGACCATCAAAATAAAGTGATACAGAATATTGGCCTGTATATATGATTTACAGAAGACACCCACTAAAATGTAAGAATAGTATACCAAACAACTACAACAATATAGTCATTTTTGTTGTAAACTAAATTCTATAATAAATATTGTTACTGTGACGACATGGTGGCTCAGTGGTTAGCACTATCGCCTCACATCAAGAAGGTTGCTGGTTCGAGCCCCGCCTGGGTCAGTTGGCTTTTCTGTGTAGAGTTTGCATGCTCTCCCCATGTTCGCATGGGTTTCCTCCGGGTGCTCCGGTTTCCCTCACAGTTCAAAGACATGCGGTATAGGTGAATTGAATAAACTATATTGTCCATAGTGTGTGTGTGTGTGTGTGTGTGTGTGTGTGTGTGGGTGTTTCCCAATACTGGGTTGCGGCTGGAAGGGCATATGCTGGAATATTAGGCAGTTCATTCCACTGTGGCGACCTCTGAAATAGAGACTAAGCTGAAGGAAAATTAATGAATAAATGAATATTATCCTAACAAACCATACCCCAATGGAAAGCTAATTTATTAAGAAAATATGTAAATGTTTATTTTCAAAAACTGACCCTTATGATAACTATGTCATAATACATTTACACAAAACAAAATACAAATACATAAATTATAAAAAGATATATTTAAGTTGGTGTCTTCTGTCAATCATATATACAGGCTGACATTCATATATTAAGGGAGAGCGGGGACAAAAGTAATAATGTGCAACTTTTGTTTAAAATGAAGTTATATTGAAGTTGTTCTACATTGATAGGATGATTTACTGACTTAATCCTGTTTATTTTAAACACATTTGACTATGACCTTGTTAATAATAACTGCAAACTTATTTTGTCCTGTATTTTAGGAAAAAAAAACGATTAAACTGCATTTTTGTTTTAAATTTCACTTCCATTAAATGTTAAAAAAATTAAAAAAATTTAGATTTCTTTTTATTATTATTGACAGTATGCAGTAATTTTATAAAACATATGAATCAAAACACTGAAAACTTTAATGTGGAAGTGAAAAATAAGGCATGGCTATTAGCAGTGGAACATAAATAACAGTGTTACATTCGTCTACACAGGAACTCCTGCCATTTAAACCTGATTTACTTTTAAGCTGAAAAACGCAGACATTTCAAACTCAAGGATGTGTTATTGCACTAAATAACCTGTAGATTGATCACTTGTGAGACAAATTAAAAGAGGAACACGACTTGTAATAAAGGCAAAAAAAAACAAAAACGCTACAATAATTTACATTTTGCACTTAAAAACTAAAATTTGGAGCTAACTGCTATTCATTCATTCATTCATTCATTCATTCATTTTCTTTTCGGCTTAGTTCCTTTATTAATCTGGGGATGAACCACCAACTTATGGATGAGTTGAACCAGGGGGATGAACCACCAACTTATCCAGCATATGTTTTATGCAGCAGATGCCCTTCCAGCCGCAACCCGTCACTGGGAAACATCCATACACACTCATTCACACACATACACTACGGACAATTTGGCTTACCCAATTCACCTATACCGCATGTCTTTGGACTTGTGGGGGAAACCGGAGCACCTGGAGCGAAACCCACGCGAACACGGGGAAAACATGCAAACTCCACACAGAAATGGCAACTGACTGAGCCGAGGCTCAAACCAGCAACCTTCTTGCTGTGAGGCAATTGTGCTACCCACTGCACCAACGCGTCACCCCAGCTAACTGCTATATAATAAAATAAATTTAATGGATTTAATAAGTCAAGAATGGAAAGTAAAGTATGTGGTTTTATTGTTTATGTTATGCTGAATGATGATGAAACATTATTTATTCATTCATTTATTTTCATTTCGGCTTAGTCCCTTTATTAATCTGGGGTCACCACAGCGGAATGAACCGCCAACTTATCCAGCATATGTTTTTATGCAGCAGATGCCCTTCCAGCTGCAACCCATTACTAGGAAACATCCATACACACTCATTCACACATATACACTACGGACAATTTAGCTTAGTCAAGCATTTAAAAACATTTAAAAACTCAAACAATATACGTTAGCATTTTGCATATATGATTTTTGTCCAGAAACATTTAAAAGGTTTCCCTCAGGGCAGCCGTTCTCTGTCTTGCTCAAGGGCGCAATGCTGATAGAACAGGACTGTAATCTCAGTAACTCTCTGGTTCATGGATCACTTACGACAGAACAGGCAACCTTTGTGTAAATGGCCCAGTTCCTATAGCATCAGACTGCCACTAGACCCTCAAATTAGTCAGCCAAGAGGGAAACATTTCAAGCCACCAACATTCCACTGTGGTCTGCCATCTAAGCCGTAACCTCACCTGTGCTGAGAGACTCAGATCAGCCGAAGCTTGAATCCTGGGACACCTGGATAGCTGGAGTTACTTCAAAACCCCAAAGCCAAATCATGGGAACTATTTTTCCCCCTCAACAATATTTATTTTAGTGAAATAAACTATTTTAAGTTTTAACTGCAACTTACAAAATTACCAGCTACTGATAATTTAACAGATGAACTAGAGTAAAATATTTACAAAAGGAGTTAAGTTACATTTAGGCCTGCCACAATAATTAATATATCGACTTATCGCACAACACATGGACATATATCGCCCATACATAAAAAGCAATTCTAGCAACATTTTAACTGATTGCGCAACCTCTCTATCTATATTGGAGGCATCAGTATCAGTATGGTTAAAAAAACACTATAGAATTAACTATAAATTACTATAGTATATTTTCATGATGGTGTCTGACAACTGAAAATAGGTCTGGTAGCAGATATTACAGCCTCAGTTACTTTTTACCTTTTTACTTTGACCTTTTTACTTTTTTGTTAAAATATATTATTATTTATTTAGGATATTAAATTGTTAAAATGACTATAATTAAATAAAATATTCTTAAGAATGAAATATTATGTGTTCTTTGGAACAGTGTACTTGCATTGTGATGATATTACAGTCGTGGCCAAAAGTTTTGAGAATGACACAAATATTAGTTTTCACAAAGTTTGCTGCTAAACTGCTTTTAGATCTTTGTTTCAGTTGTTTCTGTGATGTACTGAAATATAATTACAAGCACTTCATACGTTTCAAAGGCTTTTATCGACAATTACATGACATTTATGCAAAGAGTCAGTATTTGCAGTGTTGGCCCTTCTTTTTCAGGACCTCTGCAATTCGACTGGGCATGCTCTCAATCAACTTCTGGGCCAAATCCTGACTGATATGAATGAGTTTTTTTTTTGTTGGTCCACCCGCCTCTTGAGGATTGACCACAAGTTCTCAATGGGATTAAGTTATGGGGAGTTTTCAGGCCATGGACCCAAAATTTCTAATTTTGGTCCCCGAGCCACTTAGATATTACTTTTGCCTTATGACACGGTGCTCCATCGTGCTGGAAAATGCATTGTTCTTCATCAAACTGTTGTTGGATTGTTGGAAGAAATTGCTGTTGGAGGGTGTTTTGGTACCATTCTTTATTCATGGCTGTGTTTTTGGGCAAAGTTGTGAGTGAGCCCACTCCCTTGGATGAGAAGCATCCCCACACATGGTCTCAGGATGCTTTACTGTTGGCATGACACAGGACTGATGGTAGCACTCACCTTTTCTTCTCTGGACAAGCCTTTTTCCAGATGCCCCAAACAATCGAAAAGGGGCTTCATCGGAGAATATGACTTTGCCCCAGTCCTCAGCAGTCCATTCACCATACTTTTTGCAGAAGATCAATCTGTCCCTGATGTTTTTTTTTTTTTGGAGAGAAGTGGCTTCTTTGCTGCCCTTCTTGACACCAGGCCATCTTCCAAAAGTCTTCGCCTCACTGTGCATGCAGATGCGCTCACACCTGCCTGCTGCCATTCCTGAGCAAGCTCTGTACTGGTGGCACTCTGATCCCACAGCTGAATCCTCTTTAAGAGACGATTTCCAATATTTATGAAATTCTCAAAACTTTTGGTCATGACTGTATATTGTCATTCTGACATTATATAATGAGTGGCATGAAATGGTCTTAAAATGACAATAATATCATTTATCGCAATATATTTTGTTGCAGTATATCATACAACAAAAAATATTGTGACAGGCCTAGTTAAATTGTAAGGTACAAATACTCACAGCTAATTATATATTTAAATATTTTAATTGTTTATAAAATGCATTTAATCAAATTATTGGCATACAATGAAAACGACAAAAACAAATACAGCACATACAATTAGCAGTATTTAATTTCCATTTTATTTTAATACTGAAAAAAAAAAAACATCTGGGAAGACTATTAGGGAATGACAAAAAATAAACTGTGTATGTACAACAAAAATACAAAAGACTTGAAAAACATGTTCTGAAAAAATCCTACTAGAAAAATATTCCAAAATTTAATTTGTATTTCATTTGAGCATTCATTTATTCATTTTCTTTTCGGCTTAGTCCCTTTATTAATTAGGGGTCGCACAGCGGAATGAACCGCCAACTTATGCAGCATATGTTTTACACAGCAGATGCCCTTCCAGCTGCAACCCATCACTGGGAAACATCCATACACACTTATTAACACTCATACACTACAGACAATTAAGCTTACCAAATTGGCCTATACCGCATGTCTTTGGACTTGTGGGGGAAACCGGAGCACCAGGAGGAAACCCACGCCAACATGGGGAGAACATGCAAACTCCACACAGAAATGCCAACTGACCCAGCCAAGGCTCAAACTAGCGACCTCCTTGCTGTGAGGTGATCGTGCTATCCACTGCGCCACCGTGAGGCCCTATATTTAACACATTTAATGAAACATAGGCAAAAAAAGTAATTAATTCATTTTATACATACTATTATTACAAGAGCAGTCTCCTGATGTAACCCAAGGTTAAGTGCCTTACTCAAGGGTATCATGGTGATGTTTCTTGAATAAAGCCTTCTGGGATTTGAACCTATAACCTTTCAATTACTGGCCCAGATCTTTAACCATTAAGCTACATGACCCACCCAAAGACTATTTAATGCAGTTACCCACCCAGAACCGTTTTATTGGCCTGATGGCTGAAAATCTTTGCTGTAATGTTTTGTGGAGCCTTTGTAAATTACTCATAAAACGAGACATTTCCAGCAAAACCAAACAGAGCAGAAACAGGTGTAGGCATTACTAATGTGCAGCCACTATGAGGTCACAGAAAACACCACAATTCCATCCACCACATTCCATTAAACCCCAAATATATCCCACCACACAAACTCCACCCAGAACTGTCAACTCCACCCAGCACATAAACACTAAAGCTAACTGGAACTCTCATTTGAAGTTTACAGCCCATTTGCTGTTGCGCTGTAAAATCTGAATCTCTGGATGAATCATCTTCGTTTGCCGGATATTGGATTTCTTCTGATTTTAGGAAGTGTGTGTGAGTTATGCTTTACTCTGTTGTAAGAAGCTGCCAGGCCATTGCTATGTGGTTGCTAAGGTGCTCTGGGTAGTTGCTAGGCAGTTTCTTTCAGGCCCAAGTCAACAGAACCCACCCCCATCTCTTTATGATGTTCTGGTCTCCACATTGGACTTGGGTCCCTCTTTCAATAAAAGTCAATGTGATATTTTTTCCCCCCCTCACTCGCTCATAATGTTTTCACCAGATGGAGATTTCCACTAAGAAAAGCAAGAATCTTAGTGAACATCTTGAATATGATTATTACAAAAGAAAAGTATATATAAAAGTATATACAATTGAAGTCAGAATTATTAGCCCTCCTGAATTATTAGCCCCCCTGTATACTTTTTCCCCAATTTTTGTTTAACAGATTTCTATACACATTTCTAAACACAATAGTTCATTCATCCATTCATTCATTTTCTTTTTGGCTTAGTCCCTTTATTAATTAGGGGTCGCTACAGCGGAATGAATTGCCAACTTATCCAGCATATGTTTTACGCAGTGGATGCCCTTCCAGCCGCTACCCAGCACTGGGAAACACCCATACACTCTCGCATTCATACACAAACACTACAGCCAATTGAGCTTATTCAATTCACCTATAGCGCATCTTTTGAAAACCAGATTTGGTTTGGGGAAACTGGAACACCTTGAGGAAACCCACACCAACACGGGGAGAACATGCAAACTCCACACAGAAACGCCAACTGACCCAGCCATGGCTCGAACCAGTGACCTTCTTGCTGTGAGACGACAGTGCTAACCACTGAGCCACCATGCCGCCTGCAACATAATAGTTTTAATAACTAATTTCTGATTTCTTTTATCTTATCTTATTTTATCTTATCTTTTATCTGCCATGTTAACAGTACATACTATTTTACCAGTTATTTTTCAAGATACTACTTTAAAGATAGCTAATTTAAAGGCTAAACTAGGTTAATTAGGCAAGTCATTGTATAATATTCTGTTCTGTTAATGTTGTTTTGTAGACAATCTGAAAAAAATGCTTAAGGGGAGTAATAATATTGACCTTAAAATGATAGTTTTTTTTTAAATACTGCTTTTATTCTAACCCAAATAAAACAAATAAGACTTTCTCCGGAATAAAAAATTCATTCATTTTCTTTTTGGCTTAGTCCCTTTATTAATCTGGGGTTGCCACAGCGGAATGAACCGCCAACTTATCCAGCATATGTTTTACGCAGTGGATGCCCTTCCAGCCACAACCCATCACTGGGAAACATCCATACACACCCATTCACACACATACACTACGGACAATTTAGCTTACCCAATTCACCTATACCGCATGTCTTTGGACTTGTGGGGGAAACCGGAGCACCCGGAGGAAACCCACGCAAACACGGGGAGAACATGCAAACTCCACACAGAAACGCCAACTGACCCAGCCGAGGCTCGAACCAGCCACCTTCTTACTGTGAGGCAATTGTGCTACCCACTGCGCCACCGTGCAGCCCAGAAGAAAAAATATTATAGGAAATACTGTGAAAAATCCCTTGCTCTGTTAAACATCATTTGGGAAATATTGGAAAAAGAAAATCACAGGAGGGCTAACAATTTTGACTTCAACTGTATATTACATTAAATAATCATATTAATTATATTATAGAATATAGTTATATATTAATTATAGTAATATACATTTTATTAATATATAAAATAATATAAAATAAAACAAAATGAAACACCAGGTTGCCTTTATAACTTGGTAATCTTTGGCAATCTACGGCTCTAGTTGGCAAACTGAATGCTGAAATCCCAAACACAGCTAAGATCCCAATCCAGGCTTAATCTGTACACCCAGTGCTGGATGTGTGTGTGAGACTGCTGTGCTGTGTGAAGTGTTTGTGTGCGTGTCTGATCGGGCTAGTGGCACATGTATTTTGGCAGCGTTCTGATGTAGTTCCACAATAAACCAGATGGTGGTGTTCTCTCCAATGGTTCCATAAATCAAACCCTGATCATCTTTGTCCTCTCCCTCCTTATTCATTAAAAAAGCTGGGAATAATAAGTCCCATAGAAACATGGAGAATATGATGAAGCTGTACTTAATAATGTATCCATCCTATCACATCCGCCTCTGCTGATTTCTGTACCCGTTACAGCGTTAATAGTGAGATCTTTTGTAAACCCTCTGTTCCTTTTTAGACATCTTCACACACACACACGCACACGCACACGCGCACGCACACACACACACACACACACACACACACACACACACACACTTAACCAATATAAATGAGCTTTTAAATGTTGAATAGGTGATAAATGTTAGTTTGTCGTGTCATCAAATAAATAAGGATTCATTTTTTTCTATAAGCTTGTACAACCTTTGCTGGAGTTCAGTTTTATTTGTGTAGCACTTTTCACAATAATCATCATCACATCATATCATTCAACATAATTATTGTTAAACACATCTGGCAAATGGTATAGCAGAAATCAGCAGGAAATATCAAATAAAACATATTCATTTGAAACAAAAATGTTGAACAAAATAAAAAGAAAGCTTTAAAATGGCAATTTTACATGGTCACATTAGATATATAAAGTATATAGTACATAGTGTAGTTATATATATATAGTATATAGTAAGTATATAGTATAGATATATACAGTGCTCAGCATATATGAGTACACCCCATTTTGAAAATTTAATATTTGTATCCATTTATCAGTGATTATGGGTAATATATATTGGTGCATTTGAACAAAACAGATTTATTAAACA
>CAIGQW010050291.1:67805-79056 GCA_903798125.1 Danio choprae
GGTAGGGTCAGAATTTGGCATCAACAACATGAAAGCATGGATCCATCCTGCCTTGTATCAACGGATCAGGCTGGTGGTGGTGGTGTAATGGTGTGGGGGATATTTTCTTGGCACACTGAGCCCATTAGTATCAATTAAGCATCGTGTCAACGCCACAGCCTACCTGAATATTGTTGCTGACCATGTCCATCCCTTTATCACCACAGTCTACCAATCTTCTGATGGCTACTTCCAGCAGGATAACGCACCATGTCATAAAGCACGAATCATCTTAGACTGGTTTCTTGAACATGACAATGAGTTCACTGTACTCAAATGGGCTCCACAGTCCCCAGATCTCAATCCAATAGAGCACCTTTGGGATGTGGGGAACAGGAGATTCGCATCATGGATGTGCAGCTGACAAATCTGCAGTGATGTTATCATGTCAATATGGACCAAAAATCTCTGAGGAATATTTCCAGTACCTTGTTGAATCTATGCCACGAAGGATTAAGGCAATTCTAAAGGCAAAAGGGGGTCCAACCCGGTACTAGTAAGGTGTACCATATAAAGTGGGCGGTGAGTGTATGTGCCAAGCGAAGAATTTATTTATTTTTTTTAAATGACTCACTCTGTCTAATCTTTAAGAAGAGTCCACAGTTACCTCTTCCGTCATGTTTTCCGGCTGACGTGACTCGCTTTGCTTCTGTCTCCTGCTATCCTGATCCAGGGGCACAGTTCCAGCTTCTCGAGATCTCGTTTGATCAGGCTCATTATCAGATTTACTCGTAGTTTAAAAAAAAAATCTAAATATTCTTGACTGCCTCTTTGGCATTTTGAAAATACAAATATTATTTAGGTAGGCCACTATGCCATTGTTTATTTTCGCTGCTCGCTGCGCATGAAACAATAATCTCCAAACAATGAGAGTGATTGTAAATGTAAGAAAGGTGATTGGTCGGAAATATTGTTGCGGGCAAATAGTTAAATGTGACTTCTGCTTTAACTTCGGCATGGTGACTACCTTTATGTGCATCACAGCGTTGCTCGGTTTTTTTCCCACTTGCACTCATTTTTTTTTTTCCTCTCTCTCTCTCCCACACACACACACACACACACACACACACACACACACACACACACACAGGTATTCACCATGCAAAAGTGAATGCCGGATGAATTATAATAAATACAGCAAAACATGAATATCTGACATTTTCCGAAACAAGATCTGGCTCAAATTAAGCACTGGACGGTGCACATCATCTCCACATAGCAAACTAATGGTAAAAGAGGGTATTCAGCCGCTGCCATCAGGAAGAAGGTTTCGAAGTATTAAAGTCTGCTCGGCTAGACTACTCAACAGCTTCTTCCCACAGGCTGTTAGAGCCCTCAACTCCAGTCAACTTACCCCCCTCTGAAACCTCCCCCTGCATTCCTGAGTATGTCCCATACAGGTGAGTGGGCTTAACAAACCACCTGTGGAAGGACACCCCCTCGTCTCTCTGACTCTTGCACCAGGTTCCACATTTCCACTATAGACACTTTCCTAATCACTCCATGTCTCTTGGAAACACTGTGCATTTTTCAATTGGGCTTCATTCAGGTGAGTGGGCTTGACAAACCACCTGTAGAAACACTCTTCTCTTATACACCTGACACTTTATCTAAACTCCACCTTACAAGGACTCAATGTTTACTATAAATGTACCACAATCATGTTGCACTGCTTGCTCCAACCTTAAACACCTCTTGCACAATATTAGACCTTAAATACCTCTTGCACACTATCCTGCACAACATTGTTCAGTCTCATGATAAAGTACTTGTATAGCCTGTCTTATGTGTATAGTTGAAGTATCTTATTCTATTTTATAATACATGTTAGTTATGCATAGGTGTTTTATAATAGCTCTTATGTCCAGTGTTGTGTTTGTATTTATGATTAATCTATGTAGCACCGCTGTCCTGCGAGACACAACATCTCATTCCTCTGTATGTCCACACATGTAGTGGAATGACAATGAAGCTTGACTCGACTCATATGCAGCTGCTATAGAAACCCCCAGGTTGTCGGCCCGCCACTCCAAACGCAGAAGCAGATGCTCAGACTTTGATTAAAGATTACCAAAACAAACACTTTTTTTTATCAGTGGATTAATTATTCACCTTAAGAATAACAACGTGAGCTAGCAAAATAATCACCTCAAGTTTTGATTTCACGCGGACTTTAACATGGTTAATATGAACGTGTTTGTTTTCAGCTGAAGAGCCGTGGACTGTTGAGGATCTGCTGGATGAAGACAGTCAGACTGATAAAGTGCCGTTACAGAAACTTCAGCAGCTCGGTATGAAGCCACAGACACTCTCTTCACTCCATCTTTTAAACTGTTTTTGGGGAAGCGGTTTCACAGGTAGTTTTGTGTGAACAGGTGATTCAGAAGCATTGAAGGGTCTGCTGAGGAATCCTCACCTCCGCCAGCTGATGATGTCAGTGGATTCAGCCCAAAACAAAGCCAAAGCCATGAAGGACGCCATGCAGGAGCCGCTGTTTGTGGAGTTCGCTGATCAGTGCTTGAACATTATTGAGCCTTCAGAAACAGAGAATAATGATGATGAGTACTGATCTGAACTCACACATATGGACTCATTCTGATTTAACAGACTAAAATACAGTCAGTCCAATTGTGGCTGATGTGTTTTTGTGTGTATTTTTTGCACAAATGTAACATTTTGGTTAATAAATAAGTTTTGAATGCAAACAACGTCTTAAAGGGAGAGTTCACCCACCATTTACTCACCCTCAAGTGGTTTCAAATCCTTAATGAGTCTTTCTTATGAACACAAAAGAAGATAGTTTGAAGAATGTTCAAGCCATTGACTTCCACTGATTTCCAACATTTTAGGGATAGTTCACCCCCCCAAAATTGTATTACTGCTTCACTATTTACTCACCCTGAAGTAGTTTCAGACCCTTTATGAGTTTCTTCTGTTGAACACAAAAGAAGATAGTTTGAAGAATGTTCAAGCCATTGACTTCCACTGATTTCCAACATTTTAGGGATAGTTCACCCCCCCAAAAATTGTATTACTGCTTCACTATTTACTCACCCTGAAGTAGTTTCAGACCCTTTATGAGTTTCTTCAGTTGAACACAAAAGAAGATAGTTTGAAGAATGTTCAAGCCATTGACTTCCACTTATTTCCAACATTTTAGGGATAGTTCACCCCCCCAAAATTGTATTACTGCTTCACTATTTACTCACCCTGAAGTAGTTTCAGACCCTTTATGAGTTTCTTCTGTTGAACACAAAAGAAGATAGTTTGAAGAATGTTCAAGCCATTGACTTCCACTGATTTCCAACATTTTAGGGATAGTTCACCCCCCCAAAAATTGTATTACTGCTTCACTATTTACTCACCCTGAAGTAGTTTCAGACCCTTTATGAGTTTCTTCTGTTAACCACAAAAGAAGATAGTTTGAAGAATGTTCGAAACTGGTAGCCATTGACTTCCATAGTAGGGAAAAAATACAATGGAAGTCAATGGTTACCGATTTCCAACATTTTACGGATAGTTCACCCCCATAAAACGAAAATTACTGCTTCACTATTTACTCACCCTGAAGTAGTTTTAAACCCATCATGCATTTCTTCTGTTAAACACAAAAGATAATTTGCAGAATGTTCAAAACCGGAAGCCATTTACTTCCATAGTAGGAAAAAAATACAATGGAAGTCAATGGTTACCGATTTCCAACATTTTACGGATAGTTCACCGCCCAAATTTAAATTACTACTTCACTATTTATTCAACCTCAAGTGGTTTCAAATCCTTTTTGAGTTTATCTCTTCTGCTGAACACAAAAGAAGATAGTTTGAAGAATGTTCGAAACTGGTAGCCATTGACTTTCATAGTAGGAAAACAATACAATGGAAGTCAGTGGTTACAGGTTTCCAACATTTTAGGGATAGTTCACCGGCCAAAAATGAAAACTACTACTTCACTATTTACTCACACACTCGTGGTTTCAAATCCTTTATGAGTTTCTGCAACACAGCACATCTGTAAAACTCTTTGTTTGATTGGTGTGTTAAAGCAGGATCATGTGTTGTACCTGAGCCCAAACCAAAAAAAAGACTAGTTTTATTATTGCATGTTGTTTTTATTACTCCCCTGAGATTATAAATACAGACATAGATTTGTTTCGGTCATACAGTTGAAGATTATTCACCCTCCTGTCAATTATTTATTCATTTCAAGTATCTCTCAAGTGATATTTAATGGATTCAGGAATTTTTCACAGTATTTCCTATAATATTTTATCTTCTGGAGAAAGTCTTATTTGTTTTATTTCGGCTAGAATAAAAGCAGTTTTACATTTTTTTAACCCATTTTAAGGTCAATATTATTCGCCCCCTTCAGCAATATTAGTTTTGGATTGTCTCCAGAACAAACCACTGTTATACAATGACTTGCCTAATTACCCTAACTTTACCCTAATTACCCTAGTTAAGCCTTTAAATGTCACTTTAAGCTGAAAACTAGTGTCTTGAAGAATATCTAGTCTAATATTATGTGCTGTCATCATGGCAAAGAGAAAAGAAATCAGTTATTAGAAATGAGTTATTAAAACCATCATGTTTAGAAATGTGTTTTTCCATTAAACCATTTAAAATAGCCACTTTAAGAAGAACAAAAAATTCACAGAAGGCCTATTTTTGTCCTTTATACATATAGTGCACATGCAATTAAATGTTTCATAACCAAAAATTACCATATAGTGTGTGTTGATTTAGGGAGAAATGTTGAGCTTTGTGCTTAAACTTGGCATCTACAAAATACATTTTGCTCTTAAACAGCAACGAGAGATCTGGCAGAAATGAATAGCTACATGCAAACAGTACATTAATCCAGTCTGCTTTGGTAAGAGCCTCAACATCAATGCAGAACCTGGTGCTTTCCCCAGTATTTTACCATATAGGGTTGATTCAGGGAGAAATGTTGAGCTTTGTGCTTAAACTTGGCATCTACAAAGTACATTTTACTCCTAAACAGCAACGAGAGATCTGGCAAAAATGAATAGCTACATGCAAACAGTACATTAATCCAGTCTGCTTTGGTAAGAGTCCCAATGGCAATGCAGAACCTGGTGCTTTCCCCAGTATTTTACCATATAGTGTGTTGATTTAGGGAGAAATGTTGAGCTTTGTGCTTAAACTTGGCATCTACAAAATACATTTTGCTCTTAAACAGCAAAGAGAGATCTGGCAAAAATGAATAGCTACATGCAAACAGTACATTAATCCAGTCTGCTTTGGTAAGAGTCCCAAAGGCAATGCAGAAACCAGTGCTTTCCCCAGTATTTTACCATATAGGGTTTCATCACTGTGCAATTAATAGAGTAAAAAAGCATACAAAATATTCAATCACTACCTTATAATCCATTATTTCCCTCACTTCTCATTATAACTTAATATAATTTAAAGTCTGTGATTTTATCAGTTTGTGTATTATTAAATAGTATATTCAGTGTTTTGGAAATACCCCATTTTGGGATATCTTAGCAGCAACTATCACTTTCAAGCTTTGCAACAAGCAATATTAATCACGCTACACTGTTAAACAGTCTGTTTTGTGATTCACAAGCGTTTTCTGTTTATTTCTGGCTGTGAATTGCATTATGGGATGTTGATCTCCGCTCTGTCGACTTCTGATGTTGAAAAATCAACTCTACAGTTTAACAAAGTGACTTTTATTGACATTTTAGCAGTAATAATATAATGTAAAAGAAATAATATATAGAGAAATAAGTCTGTAAAAGGACAGAAAATGTGCTGGTAGTTTATTACAAGGTGTTTGTAGTGTAATATACAACACCAACCCAGACAATATATCACTGCAAACTATTATTAATGTTCATAAAAGTCACTTTTTCAAGCTTTTCAAGGTTAAAAGGTGTTGGAGGAAAGATCAACATCCCATAATGCAACTCAAAAGCAGAAAGAAATGGGGAAAAGTAATAACATGAATCATAAAATACAGAAAACTGCTCATTTACGAATATGTTTGCATAAAATGGAAGCTCATTATTATTAAGTAATATTAATAAAACGCTCTACAGTATATTCCGATTGAACGTGCAGCAAATACAAGGCACTTTATGCTGAGACTTGAGAGTAAATGCAACAGAACTAAATACAGAATTGCACTATAAATAAGGCAGCTATATAATGTGTAATGTAGTGTTTTTCAAAGGTGCATTGCTTGCATTAAAGCTTAAGTCAGTCTCTCTCCAGTAGGATCTGGTTGAATCCGGTCACCACTTCAGTCTTGTGCGCTGGATGCATGTCTGCGTACAGCAGTGGAGATCTCTGAAGATGCATCTTAACGGAGCCCTGGACAAACAAACAGGCTTACAGAATAAAACAAGCAAACAATTAATTCATTTTCCTTCGGCTTAGTCCCTTATTTATCTGGGGTCGCCACAGTGGAATGAACCATCAACTATTCCAGCATATGTTTTACGCAGCGGATACCGTTCCAGCCGCAACCCAGTACTGGGAAACACCCATACACACTCATACACTACGGCCAATTTAGTTTACCAAATTCACCTATAGCGCATGTGTTTGGATTGTGGAGGAAACCGGAGCACCCGGATGAAACCAGCGGCAACATGGTGGAGAACATGCAAACTCCACACAGAAATGCCAACTGGCCCAGTCAGGACTCGAACTAGCGACCTTCTTGCTGTGAGGTGACAGTGCTAACCACTGAGCCACCACAAACACAAGTTAAACATAATATTTTCTTTACATTAATATATGATCAAATTTCTAAAATGTTTAAGTGTAAAAAAAAAAAAAAGGTAATAAAAAACAAATAAAATTAAGCCAAAGAGCAGGCTGTATTTATAAACAGCGTTAACAAAAGCTGACACTAAAATACAAACTCTTTTCAGTAATAAATCATAAATAAAGATAAGTCTAAAACATAATATGAACATTACTATAAACATTATTACTAAAACAAACATTAAAGCAAAACAGAACCATTTTAAACAAACAAACAAACAAACAAACAAACCTGAATGCTTTTAATCAAACTTAAGTGAAAACATAGAATTAAAGCTAATTCAGATATAATTATGGTCAGAATTATTTGCCTTCCTGCGATTTCTTTTTCTTTTTCAATTATTTCCCAAATTATGTTGAACAAATTCAGGAATTTCTCACAGTATTTCCTATAATATTTTTTCTTCTGGAGAAAGTCTTATTTGCTTTATTTCAGCGAGAATAAAAGCAGCTTTTAATTGTTTTTAAAGCCATTTTAAGGTCAATATTATTCGCCCCCTTCAGCAATATTAGTGTTGGATTGTCTCCAGAACAAACCACTGTTATACAATGACTTGCCTAATTACCCTAACTTTACCCTAATTACCCTAGTTAAGCCTTTAAATGTCACTTTAAGCTGAATACTAGTGTCTTGAAGAATATCTAGTCTAATATTATGTGCTGTCATCATGGCAAAGATAAAATACATCAGTTATTAGACATGAATTATTAAAACTATCATGTTTAGAAATGTGTTAAACAAAATCTTCTCTCTATCAAACAGAAATTGAGGACAAACTATACAGGAGGGCTCATAATTCTGACTTCAACTGTATAATTTGAATGTTTTTTCCTCTAATATGCATATTCAAATGCAGCAATCGCCATCATGTGTTTTACTCTGGGTTGATTCAACACAACTGTTTTTATGTGACAGATCTCTTACCCGTGGCTGAGCTCGGATAGACGCCACCCCCTGGTTAAACTGGTTGGTCTCCACTTTATACTGGCCGTGTCTGAATGGGATGTTGATGCAGGTCATGATGGACATGATCCGCTGGAAGCCCGAGGCGGTCAGAGACACAGTGATGGAGGGTGCGGAGGCCATGGCCAGACCGACAGGCCATCCTCTGACCGGCACCGGCTCCGGGACGCTGCACAGCTGGACCGAGCCTCGCTCCTTTAGCAGATTAGGCATCACTGACGCTTCGGCTTCTTCTTCTACTAAATCCTCTGCATCGTCCAGCTCTGCCTCCGCTAGCGCATCCATCCATGCCTGATGAGGACGAGCACAGAAAAACACTGATGATGATGATGATACAAGTCTGTTTGCAACAAATTAACATTTAATTTGAGATTCATTCATTAATTCATTAATCATCCTTCGGCTAAGTCCCTGATTATCACGGGTCACCACAGCGGAATGAACCGCCAACTATTCCAGCATATGTTTTACGCAGCGGATGCCCTTCCAGCAGCAACCCAGTACTGGAAAACACCCATACACACTCACATTCACACACACACACTCATACACTACGGCCAGTTTAGCTCATCCAATTCACCTATGTTGCATGTGTTTCGAACCAGCGACCTTCTTGCTGTGAGGCGACAGTGCTAACCACTGAGCCACCATGACACCATTAAAGGGACAGTTCATGCAAAAATAAAAAATTCACTCATCAGTTACAGTTACAAACCTTTATGAGTTTCTTTCTTCTGTTGAACACAAAAGAAGATATTTTGCAGAATGTCATGCATAAACTGGAAACCACTGACTTCCACAGTAGGAACAAAACATATTATGGAAGTCAATGGTTACCAGATTCCAACATTTTTCAAAACATATATTTTTTTGTGGTCAACAGAAGAAACTCAAACAGGTTTATCAATCCAACATAAGCAAATGATCACAGAAATTTCCTTTTTAGTGAATTATACCCTTTAATAAAAATAAAATCAAGTAAAACACTCACTCTCCAGCGCCTCCACTTGGTTTGGATGACTGATGCAGCTTTATGCCACTTCTTAATCTCCCTTCTGACCCTCCAGGATCTCACACCTGTAATAAAGACACATAGAAAGAGATTAAACTCAACTGGAGCATAACAGGTTTGTCTTTTGGCTTTTTAGATCTCAGTAAAGCAGGTCTTTGGCTCAGGTGTGCTTCGTCTGCTCTGCTCTGAGTTTAGAGGATAATAAGGAGGAAGGTCAGAGATCTGGGTTCAGTGTCTAGACAGATTTCTGCTCCTTTAGCCAAGTAGATGTTAGAGAGAAGTCAACAGTCCTGGCAGACAAGAATGAGGCAGTAGCATCTGTTACACAACCACTCTACCTGTAATCCTAATATAACAATGTCACCCTGGACATTGTGGACAACAAAACCACACGTACACGGGTATTTTATAAACGGGTTTCCCTGCTTTCGTTTTTTTTAATCCCGGTCCACATGAAAACGCAAAAACGCACTGTAATGCATATTAGGACATGCCGAATTAGAGTTTAGATTCTCTGCCCAAGCCCAAGCCCAGACTTGACGGGCCGATATTTCCTGCCACTATCTTCGGGCCGGGCTGAGCCGGGCCAGGATCAAGCATTTGTGTTTTTTTAGTCATTACTTAATTAGCCTGATTGCGTGGAGAGCTATACACAAATCTATAATGAAAGCATTCGATTACTTTCATACTGTTTGTGCTCATTTAAGACAAAATGATTTGTGTTGAAAATAAAAGACGTCAGGACGGACATGCTTACATATTATTAGGTGTATATGTCTGTTTAAAAGCACACCCAAATCCCAAAGCGTCCACTTTCGCTCTACTTTAAATCGTGTGTACAGAAGCTGATCTGAGAGCAGTGTCTTTATACGGAGCGCGTCCGTCAGTCACCTGTGCGCAGAGCGTATGGAGAGCAGAAGCAGCATGCAGGTGTTTGCCTTTCACACCGGCTGAGCCTGCAGCGTGCAGCTGATCGGCGGCTGCTGCACAGATCGATATATCTCTATTCTATCTAGTTACCTATTCATTCATTCATTTTCATTTCGGCTTAGTCCCTTTATTAATCTGGGGTCGCCACAGTGGAATGAACCGCCAACTTATCCAGCATATGTTTTACGCAGCGGATGCCCTTCCAACTGCAACCCATCACTGGGAAACATCCACACACACCCATTCACACACATACACTACAGACAATTTAGCTTACCCAATTCACCTCTACCACCTCTACCACCTCTATCCACCTCTATGTCTTTGGACTTGTGGGGGAAACCGGAGCACCCGGAGGAAACCCACGCCAACACGGGGAGAACATGCAAACTCCACACAGAAATGCCAACTGACCCAGCCGAGGCTCGAACCAGCGACCTTCTTGCTGTGAGGCGAACGTGCTACCCACTGCACCACCGTGAGGCCCTAGTTACCTATCTATCTTTATATATATATATATATATATATATATATAAATACACTTTTTATTTTTACTTTTCATCTGCACCAAGGCCTGCAGCAACTTCATGCGCGTGCGGTGTGAAACAGGCGTTACACCCTTTTTATATTCATTTCAACGTGGCTTCAAGCTAAAATAAAGTGAGAGCATAATTCTCTTGAACAGCTCTTGCAATTAGACTATATCACATTTCAGATCGGCTCTTTGATGCTACTATCACTTTTCATAGAAAGATACGGGAAAATGCTTAAACGGGACGATAGAGGGATAGAATGGTTAAAAATAAAACAGGAGAATCCCGGCAAAAACAGGAGGGTTGACAGGTATGCAGAAAGGATGATAGTCAGCCTTCAATGTTTGTCACTTCTTCAGGCATACCCCAGAGAGCGAAGATAAATCTAAACTAATTGTCTGTAGTTCAAACAACTCAGAATTGTGGTTGAGAAATGTCTGTTATAACGGCCCACGTATTAAAAAAATAGTCGGGTTTAAATCGGGCTCATAATTACAGTTAATGTGTCGGACCGGGTCGGGCTCGGACACAAGGTGCACGGGCTCGGTTAGGCTCGGTTTAATTTTTTGGGCTCAATCTAAGCTCTACACCGAACCAACAGGTGGCGATAATGACACTTTTATGCTGGGTTCACACCAAACTGGGAACTAAGTAAATTGCATACAAGTCAATGCAAATGTGGGAACAGAGGCGGATTACCATCCCACAGGCGAATGACACGAAATACGCGAAGTGTTTGCCGCGAACGTGCAGAATTTGCCTCATTTGTGTCTTCTGCTTTTGGTGTGAACCCAGCCGTCTCAGCCAATCAGAAAGGAGAAAACAGAATGCACACTGACATCATGAGGTGAAAACTCCTGTTGTAATGTCCACATGAGCAATTACCCTGGTCATTCATTCATTCATTTTCATTTCGGCTTAGTCCCTTTATTAATCTGGGGTCGCCACAGCAGAATGAACCGCCAACTTATCC
>CAIGQW010050291.1:85324-100734 GCA_903798125.1 Danio choprae
AATTTTTGTGTGAACTATCCCTTTAATACCCAAGAAAGCAGATGTGTTCAGCTACATATTTTTGTTAGCAATTGCATGTATATAGTTTGTACCTTGTTCTTCTCCATCATGCCCTCGATCTGGTAGCTGACTCTGCCAGCATAGTGGGCCACCGTGAAATGGGGCTCTTTGCTGAATTTGTCCCAGCTGATGTTGGCATTGTCTGACAGCTCCTTCTCCAGACGCACACGAAACTTCTTTGCATCCGATGCTCTGTTCAGTCGACACTCCTGGAAGACGGAGAGACAAAAACAACAGAGATGTAAAAGAAAGTAAAGTATAAAAATATTCTGATTTCAACATTTGACAATTCATTCATTCATTCATTCATTTTCTTTTCGGCTTAGTCCCTTTATTAATCTGGGGTCGCCACAGCGGAATGAACCGCCAACTTATGCAGCATATGTTTTACACAGCAGATGCCCTTCCAGCCGCAACCCATCACTGGGAAACATCCATACACACTCATCCACATACATACTCTACGAACAATTTAGCTTACCCAATTCACCTATACTGCATGTGTTTGGACTTGTGGGGGAAACCGGAGCACCCGGAGGAAACCCACGCCAACACGGGGAGAACATGCAAACTCCACACAGAAATGCCAACTGACCCAGCCGAGGCTCGAACCAGCGACCTTCTTGCTGTGAGGCGATTGTGCTATCCACTGCGCCACCGCATCGCCCATTTGACAATTCATTTGTTAATTTTATTTAATTGGACCCTAGCATATATTAACAATTTTTTTATTAGGTTAGTATTTACTGAATATTAACTAACATGAACAAATATCATACATTGGGTGCTTGATTTTGATTAGTTGATGGACATTTTAAGGTGTACCACTATTTTAAGATAAACGCACAGGTAAAGTAGTTCCGTAATAATGTCATATATACATATACACATACATACAAGGCTTTGGATGAGATGTATAAGAAACTAGTCCTACACACAGGAGCAGTTTGAGGACAAAAACCTGACAATTGTCTTAAGGCGTACTCACACTAGGTACAGTTGCCTTGAACCATGCCAAAGCACTGCATTTTACCTTCTGAGCTGGAGCACGCTTCCGTCATCGATGATGCGACTGTTCAGTTTAACAGAAAGAGAAGCGCTCTCGCTCAGCACAGTGGACATTGCTGCAGTTATATCGTTTTAGTGGTTTGGTATGCAGTGACACACAGTCAAATATTTTGCCAAATAGATCCACCACTTTTGACGCTCATAAATGATCATAAAACTCATCGTGCTGCAGGTATTAGGAGGTTTTCTGAAGGTGCAGCGAGGGGTTTGCGTCTTTAATAAACTATGCCAGTTCACGTTCATTGAAAAGTAAGAATGATTAATGAATCCATAAGAAACATCCCTTAAAAGTGAAGTGAACTGCTCCTGGGCCCGATTTTGGAGCACTTGTCAAATGAACAGGGAAACGCACCCGGGCACGGTTCGGATGGCCTAGTGTGAGTGCACCCTTAAAATACAACATCTGAACAGTGTGGGAACTGTAATACAAGTGGAATAATTGAATCCTGTCCATTAAATTATTAGAAAATAATGCACACTCGAGGGGTAGTGCATCACAATTTCAGGTGTGCATTACTTTTGTGATAATTCAGAGGCCTGTCATCAATTATCCCTTCCTTAACAACTGTAACAAACATATTGCACATTGTTAGTAGTTAAACATTAGTTGATGTATCAGTTTTATGAAGCATTGCTGATAAAGTCATTGTATTCATGCAAAACGTCTACATAACTATTATATTTATGCATCTCATTTATCCAAAAGTGTGCACAGACCTCATTGAGCAAAGAGATAATGCTGGAGGGACTGCCTTCAATCAGGTCCAGGCAGCCCTGGTTGTCTTGGTAACGGATGAAAGACCACTGCAGCCCCTCGCTCACATACTCCTCCTGCTGGGCCTTCAGATAATGAGCCACGAAGTGCTGCTGCAGCTTTTCGTTAGCGTAATTAATACACAGCTGCTCCAGGTTGTTCAGGAGGAAGCATTCGAAACCATACACATCCAGCAGACCTGTAGAAGACACCAGCCATGGATTGTGTTTTGGGAAGTATTTTTATTTGACTCTTGTTTTTGTTTTATTATTTAAATTCTATGCAAAATAGAGTGAGAAGTAACATATTAAGAAATGTATAACAACAGTAGGGCTGCACAATATACTCAAAAGTATTATCGCGATCATAGTATATGTATCCAATATAAACAATCCTTTTTTGCAGGAGTTCTGTTAAGCTGTTCACCATTGGTGCGTCCCAATTCGCATACTTATACTACGCCCTAAAAGTATGTACTTTTTTTGTGAAGGAAAAATATATACTTTTGAGTGTGTAACAGAAGAGTATGCGAGCTTTGGGACATACTACGTCCTCATTAACAGATCGTTGTGTTGCTGAGACCTGTCAATCATCCACACATCATCCGCATTTCTGTCATATTTAATTTCCTTCCTTATTGGAGAAGCAGCAGCAGGATAATCTGCCATTCACGAGTCTTACATGCAGAGAAATCTCCTCAGGTCTTTGGACATTAACATCTGAATGCATAATTATCCAAACACGTCTTTATAGAAAAGATCAGTGTTGTTGCAGATGAAATATAACACAGACAATGCGATTTAAATATTTTCTAGATATTAATTAAGTCACACAAACATCCGAAGCCTGTCTACTTGATGATTGGTCTCGCCATCATGTTTGTAGTTTATTTACACTTTTCACCCGCGTTTGTAGTTCTAATCGAATTCACATCCAACGCGCAATGTACTGTGGGCAATATCACCGGTTAGAATATGGACGCTTCTACACTTAATTTGTACTGGAAATAGACGGTGTGTACTGGAATAGACTGGAATAGACGGATGTTTCCCAGAGATAGGTTGGCGGTTCATTCCGCTGTGGCGACCCCAGATTAATAAAGGGACTAAGCCGAAATGAAAATGAATGAATGAATGAATGAACACTCGAGGTGTAGTGCATCACAATTTCAGGTGTGCATTACTTTTGTGATAATTCAGAGGCCTGTCATCAATTATCCCTTACTTAACAACTGTAACAAACATATTGCACATTATTAGTTGTTAAACATTAGTTGATGTATCAGTTTTATATTATTTATTAATTAAGTCACACAAACATCTTTACTGAAGCCTCTCTGCTTGACGGTTGGTCTCGTGCGTCCATCATGTTTGTAGTTTAATTACACTTTTCAACTGCGTTTGTAGTTCTAATCGAATTCACATCCAACCGCAATGTACTGTGGGCAATATCAGCGGTTAGAGTATGGATGCTTTTACACTTAAAATGTTTACTGGAAATAGTAAACCATCCGAGAACCTTTGACATACTCTTCAACATACTACGATTTCAGACATACAATTTCTATTTTTAAATACTATTTAGGACGGATAGTATGGGAATTGGGACACAGCACATATCTTATTTCCTTTTCAGTTTTTTAGACCCATTTCAAAATAAAAGTCTCCATAAACAACAAAAAAATAATGCACTCATTAAACAATGTTCAACACACAAAATATTTTGTTAAGTAAATAGAGAAATTAAAGATAGCTTATTAAACTCTGTTACAATATACAATATCCATATCAGAGAGAAGTGCAATGAATAAAGCTCATTTTATGTGGCAAGCATTTGTGTGCTGGATGTATAGGTTGTTTATCCAAATCTGACCAATCAAATGGGGCCTTTACGCCTTTACTATCTTTAGCCCCGCCTCTCCAGTAGGTGCGTTTAGCTGAACCTAGAGCGGAAAATAAACACTAATGCTGGGAGACGAGAGAGGAAAATGACCACAGCCAATCAGAATCAGAATTTCAGCTCAGGTTTTTAGTTATTCGGGGTGTTTTAAAGTCTAAATGTTTGCACTTTGACAGTTTATTTTTAGATTTAATTAGCTCAGAAACATATCTATTACTTGTTTATTTTAGTACACTGCTCATTTATGGATATTTTTTTACAGTTTTCTGTATTTTGTGATTCATGTTTGTATTTTTCCTTGTTTTTTTATGCTTTTGAGTTGCATTATGGGATCTTGATCTTTCTTCCAACTATTTTTAACCTTGAAAATTTGTAGAAAAGTGACTTCTATGAACATGGATGCCCTTCCAGCTGCAACCCATCACTGGGAAACATCCATACACACTCATTCACTACGGACAATTTAGCTTACCCAATTCACCTATACAAGCAAACACGGGGAGAACATGCAAACTCCACACATAAATGCCAACTGACCCAGCCGGGGCTCGAACCAGCGACCTTCTTGCTGTGAGGCGATTGTGCTACCCACTGCGCCACCGTGCTGCCCCTTCTCTAGATATTATACATTATATTATTTCAAATGACTAAAACATCAATAAAAGTCACTTTGTTAAACTGTAGAGTCGAATTCACAACATAAAAAGTGGACAGAGCAGAGATCAACATCCCATAATGCAATTCACAACCGGAAACAAACGGGAAGGACACTAAATACAGACACTGTTCATTAACAGATATTTTTTACAGTGTATAATCATAACATAAATGAAAAGCCATTTTTAAAACCTGATGATAAAATAGCTTTCTGCAAGTTAGTTCATTCATTCATTTTCATTTCAGCTTAGTCCCTTTATTAATCTGGGGTCGCCACAGCGGAATGAACCGCCAACTTATCCAGCATATGTTATACGCAGCCTATGTCCTTCCAGCCGCAACCCATCACTGGGAAACATCCATACACACTCATTCACACTCATACACTACGGATAAATTTAGCTTACCCAACTCACCTATAGCGCATGTCTTTGGACTTGTGGGGGAAACTGGAGCACCCGGAGGAAACCCATGCAAACACGGGGAGAACATGCAAACTCCACACAGAAACGCCAACTGACCCAGCCGAGGTTCGAACCAGCGACCTTCTTGCTGTGAGGCGATTGTGCTACCCACTGCGCCACCGTGCAGCCCCTTATAACATCATACAAATGCAAATTGTCATGAATAAACAGACTACAACAAGGCTGGATTTGCCATTTAAACAACGTGGCACAAAATGTGAAAATGAAACCTGCCTGTATGAAAATAGCAACAAATCACGCCATACACGCCTGGCGCCGTATTGGGCCGGGTGAATGACAGGGCCCGAAATAGCAACTTTTGGGATGTGTTTTGTGCAAGAGGCGTACTTTACAACTGTAGCTATATACATTTCATCTGTTACTCACTGTGCATAAATGACTTTAGCAAGACAGTCTCTGCGGACGCCACACTCGGACTGAGAGCAAGGTTTGAGGATGTTTTGTTTGCCAGCACGCAGAGTTCTCACTGTCAAACACGACTGCAGCTCGTCTAAAGAAACCTGCAGCAGATCCGCCGTTTTCTGCAGAAAACCTACACACAACATGAAGAGACCAGCGATCAACACATGCTGTTGCTCAGTACTGCTAAATAAACCATGTCAGCCTGCCATGTCTACAGGGATGATACTTTTATATGATTCTTTAAAGATGATATTATTCTAGCAGAACACAATACTCAGAGATAGCAAAGATTTTCATGCAGTTAAATAAAAAGAAATTAACTATTTTTAATTTAATAAATGTTTTTTTTAGACAATTGTTTATTCATCAAAGCATTTTTTTATTGAGTGAAATGAACATAAATGGAGGTGGCTCAGTGGTTAGCACTTTGGCCTCACAGCAAGAAGGTCGCTGGTTCGAGTCCCGGCTGGGTCAGTTGGCATTTCTGTGTGGAGTTTGCATGTTCTCCCTGTGTTTGCATGGGTTTCCTCCGGGTGCTCCGGTTTCCCCCACAGTCCAAACATGCGCTATAGGTGAATTGGATGACCTAAATTGGCCGTAGTGTATGAGTGAATGTGAGAGTGTATGGGTGTTTCCCAGTACTGAGTTGCAGCTGAAAGGGAATCTGCTGCATAAAACATATGCCAGAATAGTTGGCGGTTCATTCCGCTGTGGGGACAAAGGGACTAAGCCGAAAGAAAATGAATGAATGAATGAATGAATGAATAAATAACATAAATACTTGATATGACAGACATAGTAAAAACTTTCCACTTTTTCCTTTTAAACTTTTATAACAAGACAAAATAATATAATAATAAAACTACAAAAATGTATGAATATTATTAAGTTATACTATTTATCATTATTTTATTAATAATAATAATAATAACAATAGCTAAATACAAAACGAGCAAATAATAATAATAATAATAATAATAATAATAATAATAATAATAATAATAACAACAACAACAATAATAATATAACGTACAACATACTGTTTAATTATGACATTATTATATTATATTGGGACATTTTTGATTCAATTTTTTTTTTTAAAAGCTGTAAAAGACACAAATGACTAGCATATGTTGTGAATTGTATCTCTTTGTATTTATTCATTCATTTTGTTTTTGGCTTAGTCCCTTTATTAATCTGAGGTCGCCACAGCGGAATGAACCGCCAACTTATCCAGCATATGTTTTACGCAGCGGATGCCCTTCCAGTTGCAACCCATCACTGGGAAACATCCCTACACACCCATTCACACACATACACTAGACAATTTAGCTTACCCAATTCACCTGTACCACATGTCTTTGGACTTGTGGGGGAAACCGGAGCACCCGGAGGAAACCCACGCCAACACGGGGAGAACATGCAAACTCCACACAGAAACGCCAACTGACCCAGCCGGGGCTCAAACCAGCGACCATTTTTCTGTGAGATTGTGCTACCCACTGCGCCACTGTGCCTCCCCGTATCTCTTTGCAGTAAAAACTTTTTTTTATTATTATTTTAAAGTAGCAGTTGCCATAAAAAATAAAAAGCAGCACAACTGTTTAAAAAAAAAACTTCAACACTGATAATAATCAAAAACGTTTCTTGAGCATATTAGAATAATTTGTGAGCTATCATGTTACAAAAAACAGTGCTGAAAATTAAGCTTTGAAATCACAGGAAAAATTATATTTAATAACTTTAAAATAGTGACGCAGAAGCGCAATGGGTAGCACAATCGCCTCACAGCAAGAAGGTTGCTGGTTCAAGCCTCGGCTGGGTCAGTTGGCATTTTGGTGTGGAATTTGCATATTCTCCCTGTGTTGGCGTGGGTTTCCTTCGGGTGCTCCGGTTTCCCCCACAAGTCCAAAGACATGCGGTATAGGTGAATTGGGTAAGCTAAAATTGTCCATAGTGTATGAGTGTGAATGAGTGTGTATGGGTGTTTCCCAGTGATGGGTTATGGCTGGAAGGGCATCCGCTGCGTAAAACATATGCTGGATAAGTTGGTGGTTCATTCCACTGTGGCGACCCCAGATTAATAAAGGGACTAAGCCGAAAAGAAAATGAATGAATGACATTAAAATATAAAACAGAGAGATTGTAAAGAAGGAATGTGATGGAGACATTTCACAACCCAGAAATGAACTTGCAATACTTATACAAGTACTTCGCCTCATCATGTCAAGAGTCATGCAGGTGAGTCATGCAGGTAAGTCATGCAACCTAATTCTTTGCCATAACTTGCTTTTTAGATAAACAATAAAGCAGAAACACATCACACCTTTGGATTGTCCATTGAGATCACATGGCTGAGCCTCTTCTGGTGCGGGACTGAAGTCCACGTTCCCCAACTGCAGAAGACCAGCAAGAATCTTTCCAAAAAAACAACAATCACATCAGTTTCCTCTCAATAAATAGGACATTTCTGGTCTCTTTAGTTTTTTTGCTAGTGTATGAAACAGCAGCACTAAAACCTCACACTCAGAATTAAAAAAGTTATTTTATTAATGATATAAACACACACATTTCAGCTCTCAGGTCTTATTGCCACTATTTAAGGTGTTATTTACATAATTAAAAAGTTTAATTAATCAAACCTTCAACAAATTAAACAAAAAAAGTCAAATTATCAATCAAAAACTAGAAGGTTCAAACCACTAAGTGTAATCATTACTTAAAAACAACCAACATTGACAGCATTTGTCTCCAATTACAGCTGATGCTTTAATATAGTTTTTTCCTTGTCACAACATACTAGGGGTGTAACGGATCATGGTTGATCCAGGATTCGTATGGATCACAACCCACGGTTTGGAACACACATTATTGCACGTATTGCACGTTTGCAAAAGTATTGCACGTTTATTGCACAGTAGGGGAATATTTAACTGTTCATGAGGTAGATGGCCTGAGGAAAGAGTGTAACACCATTAAAGGTGTTTTATGTCACTACTTGTTTAGCCTGCATCAATGATGTGATTAATCATTAAAAGATCGGGATCTCAACACCCACGCAAAATAAATTATAAATGATGGTGATTTGGGGCAGCACAGTGGCGCAGTGGGTAGCACAATCGCCTCACAGCAAGAAGGTCGCTGGTTTGAGCCTCGGCTGGGTCAGTTGGCATTTCTGTGTGGAGTTTGCATGTTCTCCCCATGTTCGTGTGGGTTTCCACCGGGTGCTCCGGTTTCCCCCACAATTTCAAAGACATGCGGTATAGGTGAATTGGCTAAGCTAAATTGTCCGTAGTGTATGAGTGTGAATGAGTGTGTATGGATGTTCCCCAGTGATGGGTTGCAGCTGGAAGGACAGCCGCTGCGTAAAACATATGCTGGATAAGTTGGTGGTTCATTCCGCTGTGGCGACCCCAGATTAATAAAGGGACTAAGCCGAAAAGAAAATGAATGAATGAATGAATGAATGAATAATGGTGATTTATTAATGCTTCGAATCGCTGCATTCAAATCTGAAAAGGCAAAAATCAAGAAAGAGATTCAGTCTTTAGTCCCTTATGAAGTTACAAACAGTCAAATAACACAGAAGTACTGGAATAACAGTTTGTAGTTTAGATAAAACCACTGATGCTTATGGTGAAGATTACAATCACCGTCATATGCATTTAACGACGCTCAAAAATGAAAGTTGTAGGCAGCAATTACATTATTTAACCAATAGGTGGCGACAACCAGCCATCAAAAATATGCCACTGAATAATTCTTCTAAAATTATCATCTAGTAATGAAACATGAAGTTTTGAGTGAAGAACTGAATCATTTATTGAAAATGAGGCTAAAAATAAATGTGTTGTACAAAGTATAATGTTAGATTTCTACATTGAGCATTATCAGCATCAGAATCAGAAAGAGCTTTACTGCCAGGTATGTTCACACATATGAGGAATTTGCTTTGGTGACAGAAGCTTCTACAGTGCAGTAGAATTACAGACACAGGACAAATATAACAGATCAGAAATATATTTTAACAATAGAAGTAAGTAGTGAATGCAGATATGCAAATTGACAAGTGTATGTACAGGTATATTACTATATACAACGTTATATGTGCAGCTGTTATGTGCAAATTGGCATGTAAAGTATGTTATTAAATAAGTGTATATGTGTAGAAAACGTGTATAGCAAGTAGTGATGTAGTAGTAACAGCACTGAATATTTTACTGTACTGGTTATTTACAGTACTGATTATTTCTTCATGTTATTTTTAATAAAGTTAAGTATAGTAATATAGTAATAAAGGTTTTAAGTTCTGTTTGTTAAAACCAAGTGTCTTGCAGTGTTGTTTTTGTAATAAATGGAGAGCAAATGACATTTGTCTCCTCCTCTTTTTGGCTGATCCGAAAAAACGTCTGATCCGTGACTAAAAAACCATGTGATCCGAACCGTGAGATTTGTGATCCGTTACACCACTATAACCTACCTTAAATATCTGTGCCCGTTTCCCTTCATCAATGCCAAGGCTGATCATGGCTTCCACAGTCTCTTGCAAACACAGTCTTCTGCTCAGACACAAACAGAAAGTCAAAAAAAAACTAGAGCTGCTGTGGCAATAAATCAAATTAAGAAATCGTTCTGCATTGATTCTGAGATATTTTATGACACTTGCCTTCTAAGGTTTTTTCTGCATGAGGCAGCCAAGCAAAGTCTTGCCCCAAAGGCAGCATCCAATCCAGTCTCTGTTTCTCTGTGGCTCCTGTCATCATCTTCAAATCAAAGAAACAAACAATCAGCATACAAATCAACATGCATGCAAACTATGCAAATTCAATTGACTGCTTGACGCATTTGGATGTTTGCAAATGGCTGATTCTAGGATTGTAAGTACAGTACATTTTGCATCTCCAAGATAAACTTTCTATTATTCATTCATTCACTAAAGAGCCACTATTATGGGTTTGTGAAAACGACCTTTCTTGCAGTGTGTAACACAGCTCTAAGTGAATGGAAACATCCAGCTGTGGGTTCAATCTGAAAGTGCACCTTGTTTAAAACTATTGATTTAAAAAAAACGAGTCGACTCAGAGTCGTTTAAATGATTCGTCTGAATCTTTTACCTGTTTGTACCAACGTGGACACGAAACAATACCAAATATAAGGTGCTGGATCCGGAAAAACGTGAACGCTCCTTTCCCTTCAAACACTAGAGGAGTGCAGGGGAGCATGGGATTGATCATGACTGAGGATGAGTGAACATTAATGAGTGAACATTCTGATAACCTACCCTGCAACGGGGGATTCACCGGCCGTTTGCTATTAAAGGAAGGATCAGCAAAGACTATTTGATGAAAATATGTATGGGACTTTGTCAGACCTTGACAGGAACTTTTGTCAGTACAGTTCATATAGACCAGTTTCTCTCTTTCTCCGCATCATAAGCTGGGAGTATGTTTAAAATGGTTGCCTCCTTGTTTTCTCTAGCTTGCAAAAGATCTATTTAATTGTGTTTTGTTACTTGTAATTGTTCAGCATGGCTTGTACTGTATCCAGTTAACTCTTTACATTTACATATCGCGTCTAAAACCACGCTGAAAACGCGACGCGTGCTGCTTTCTTCACCAATTTAAATGCATTTCTGTCCGTGATCCCCTGGCATTTGTCATTACTATGGCCACTATCAGCTGTTCTTACACACGTGTTGCAGTCCGGTTTCAAAATAGTTCAACTTTTGCCACTGTGTGGATTAATACTGAATGTGTGTCGTCGTTATTACTTATGGTTAAGAATAAAAGCAATATGCTGGTGTTTAACTGCATTGCATTAATGCTCTCCTGCATTGGGCTCACACATACTCTGAACTCTGGCTACTTCATAACTGTGTTGGGCATTTCTCCCTAGCTTGTGCTGAACGCAATCGACCAATCACAACAGACTGGGTCATTGAACCAATCACAGCAGATTAGCCTCACGCAAAGGAGGGGTTTAAAACAAATGAAACAAATCATATGGGAGTCGTTGGGATAGTTAGGTAAAAATAAATGCATATTATAAGACAATGAAAGTGTTTATTGGCCTTGCACGCATATCAGCCTGTTGTTGGAGACCCCCAAAAGCAAAATATGACCTTTTATAATGCATAATAGGGACTCTTTATGAAAGCACATTTAAAAACAAGCAGGGTTGACCAAAGTGCTGTACAAGTGACTTTAAATACAAAAATAAATGTCATTATACTAAGAAATCATTTATAAAATAAACTCAAATAAATAAATAATACAAATTTGATCAAGTTGTCTCTAAAAAATAATGTTTGTATGTGTATTTAGTGATATTCTGTCTTAGAAATATGAACTTAAAGACTCCCACTATACCTATTTTTGACCATCTCCACCTTCAATTATCATTAAATAATTAAATGGGATGTTTACTTGACCAAGTTAAATAAGCATCAGCATGAAATATATTTCTATATTATTTGTAATTTCAGTAAAAATGACCAAAAAAGTATATTTATAAGGTTTAATGAATAATTCACCTGGTAGAATATGTGAAAATTTCTCTCGTTTGGGGCTTGGAAGGCCACTCTGGTCTTCTCCAAAAGATACGTCTGCACCGACGCTCCAACCAGCAACTGAGAACTGTATTATAAAATCACAAATACTTAAACCAATCACAAGATGCTTTAGGTGTATGTGCCTGAAGTCAATGAAAACAAAAAAAGCCTGACCTGTTGAGCTGAAGCTGAATGTATTTTCCGAAGCGACTGCTGTTGTTGTTGCGTAATGTGCATGCATTGCCTGAGGAAGAGAAAAACAAAGGATTTAGAAAGAGAGTTATGGAAATATTGCTTAAAATATTACTTCAGTGATGATTTTGCCTCTGGATTTCTTACCAAAAGCCTCCATGACAGGGTTGGAGTCCAGTACTCGTCTTTCTATTTTCTCTACAGTGTCCTGGCACTTCTGAGAAGAAGTGGCCACAGTGGCATAATATTTCATTAGACAGCGCGACGTCCATGTCTGGAGAGATATTTTGTACAGAAAACATGGTCTAAAAATCAGTTTTTAAACATAATATGTGATTGAGACATTTTATTTTGTAACTCATGGTACACAATACTACTAAATCATGGATAACGATGCAAAAAAATGTATTCATGTATAACTTAGTGCCTATTATTACACAAATATCATGCACATATTTGTTTGCATTAAAATCACTGTTGTTTTTAAATCAGCCTTAAACATGAAATGTGCTTTAAATATTTTATTTTGCCTCATGTAAAAAAAAATCACGGATAACATAATGCAAAAAAACTTATTTGTGTGTAACTTAGTGCCTAATATTACACAAATATCATGCACATATTAGTTTGCATTAAAATTACTGTTGTTTTTAAACCAGCATTAAACACAATATGTACTTGATATATTTTATTGTGCCTCGCATAACTCATTATTAAAAAAACATTTACAATAAAACACAATGCTACTAAATCATGTATGACAATGCAAAACAAATATTTATTTGTGTGTAACTTAGTGCCTACTATTACACAAATGTCATGCACATATTAGTTTGCATTAAAGTTACTGTCATTTTTAAGTCAGCATTAAACATAATACATGCTTGTTTGCCTCATGTAACTGATGATTAAAAAAAACACAATACTACTTAATCAAGGATAATCCTAAAATACTTATTTTTGTGCATCTTAGGGACTATTGTAGGACTTTCCAGTATGTGTCACTATTGTTTGCATATATTATAAGTGATAGATGTTATTATGCTCCGGGGTATATGAACAAATAAATAAATAAGTGTGTATATTTACCATGTTATTTTAAATGCAGGCACATTTATGTTGTATTTTATACACGTCATAATTATACTAGAGGCAGCACGGTGGTGCAGTGGGTAGCACAATCGCCTCACAGCAAGAAGGTCGCTGGTTCGAGCCTCGGCTGGGTCAGTTGGCATTTCTGTGTGGAGTTTGCATGTTCTCCCCGTGTTTGCGTGGGTTTCCTCCGGGTGCTCCGGTTTCCCCCACAGTCCAAAAAACATGTGGTATAGGTGAATTGGGTAAGCTAAATTGTCCGTAATGTATGTGTGTGTGTGAATGAGTGTATGGATGTTTCCCAGTGATGGGTTGCAGCTGGAAGGGCATCCGCTGCGTAAAACATATGCTGGATAAGTTGGCGGTTCATTCCGCTGTGGCGACCCCAGATTAATAAAGGGACTAAGCCGAAAAGAAAATGAATGAATGATTCTACTAGATTACGGATATGTGTATTACCGATCCTAGCCAGTAGATTGTGTCCATGTATGCGTCAAGACACAAGGGTCGTTTTCTTGTCTCTCAGTCTGTTATTGTTCGAGGCGGGTACGCTTGCCCGTTTTATAACCTAGCAACTGTTTAATTAAATGAGGAACAACATCGAGGTTTTGATAGACTAGTGTAACGTTAGTACTCCGGCTGCGTGGTTTGTGGATGAACACTGTGTATGTGTGCGCAATAAAAGTTCAAAAGTGGCTTGAGTAGTATCCACCGTGCTTGCCCTGAAACCCTTCCAGTGGGGAGTTTAGCAGGTAACTTAAAAAAAACTGGACAACTATTACACAAATATCATGCACATATTTGTTTGCATTAAAATTACTGTTGTTTTTAAATCAGCATTAAACATAATATGTGCTTGTTTGCCTCATGTAACTCATGGTTAAAAAAACATAAAACTAATGAAACACAATACTAATGAACTAATGACACTAATGAAACACAATGCTACTAAATCATGGATAAAATAATGCGAAAAATGCACATTTGTGTGTAACTTAGTGCCTACTATTACACAAATATCATGCACATATTAGTTTGCATTAAAATTACTGTTGTTTTTAAGTTAGCAATAAACATAATATACATTTTATTTTGCCTCACGCAACTCATGGTTAAAAAAACATTACTAATGAAACACAATTCTTCTAAATCATGGTTAACATAATGCGAAAAATACGTATTTGTGTGTAACTTAGTGCCTATTATACTAATAGCATGCACATAATTGTTTGCATTAAAATTACTGTTGTTTTTATATCAGCATTAAACATAATATGTGCTTGAAATACTTTATTTTGTCTCATTTAACTCATGGTTAAAAAACATTACTAATGAAACACGATGCTTTACTATATAATATTTGTAAATATACATTAGTCAGTACTGAAGCCAACTTTAATCTCCATTCATTCATAATCTGAAGCTTTGGAAAACATGAATCAGGAGCTTACGCCACACAAACACGTCTCACCTTCCCAGCTCCGCTCTCTCCAGAGACGACCAGCGATTGGTTCATGGGCTCCACCTGGCCCTGCACATTCCTATACGCCTCTTCTGCTACGATGAAGATGTGTGGCTTAAACTCCTGCGCACAAACACATGCTTTAACATTGCTACATAAACAATAGGCATGGGAGGATAACCGGTTTAAAGGTTTGACAAAGTCAATGTTCTGTTATACCATTCCTATGGTATATGTAAGGTTTTTTTTTACAAGTTTTATAGGGCAACAGTATCTCCAGCAGAAAAGGACTCTCCATATCAAAAGCTACTGGTCAGCCCATGCATCAGCAAACATCTGAAAATCAAAATCGCTTAAAAACCAACATCCAAGCATGCTCTAGACCTGTGCAGTGCAGTGGCTTTACTTTATATCCAAAGAAAAGAAAGATCTCCAAAGATGCCTTTTCAAGATGTAGGGAAATCTGTGTTTAAGAAACTAATGAAGACAGCAGATGTGCAGTCAATGATGTACTTGAATTATTTAGCCTGGCATGTTTACTGCTCCAAAATATTATAATTGTCTCATAAAATAAAATATATTGTGTTCAACTGGGGCAGCATGGTGGCGGAGTGGATAGCACATTCGCCTCACAGCAAGAAGGTCGCTGGTTCGAGCCCCAGCTGGGTCAGTTGGCATTTCTGTGTTGAGTTTGCATGTTCTCCCTGTGTTTGCGTGGGTTTCCTCCGGGTGCTCCGGTTTCCCCCACAATTCCAAAGACATGCGGTACAGGTGAATTGGGTAAGCTAA
>CAIGQW010050291.1:135734-158078 GCA_903798125.1 Danio choprae
TTATGAATTAATTATTCATAAATAATTAATTTACCGCTGTCTACGCTGATGATGCCATCGTCCATCGCGATGTTTCACATTTGTATGCCAAAAAAATCGATGTTTCACACGTATGATGCCAAATTGGTCAACATCGCCCAACCCTAATATGTACGGGAACTTAATTTTGTATAAGCCAGCTCAGGAGCTCCCGGTAAACTGTCATGCTATTATAAAATCGCTGCGTTTAATTTCTGTTTTGTTTAAAATCAGTGATTTTTCACTCCCTGATTGAGATGCAATATAAAGTGGGTCTCAGACTGGACAGGAAATAACGATGTTCCACGCCATGCATTTAAAATATGCAAATGTATTTTACCACAGTAATTTCAATGGAGATGCTCTTTAACTGATTATATTTTAATTACATTACATTATCAATGCTGTAAAAGGAACCTTAAGAAATTGAAATTGTCACAAACTTTTCACCAAAAGTTTATCGATGGCTGAAGAACACTTGCCATGTATAAAGCCCATTATTTAAGGCAAGACACCGCAGGTCAATAGGGTTTTAAAACAATTTAACTAATAATTATCAGCATGCTTCCCTAGTAGATTGATTACTTTAGGCCCAATCCAAATTCTGTTTTACATTTGTGCATCTCCTGACTCACGTGTGCCGCCATCTGGCCATTGTAGTTGGTGTGATTGGGAAATTTTCATACCCCGTAGTTTCTAGTGTGGTCCAGGAAAATCTAGCCCTACACTTTCAAGATAAAGAGAATTGGGACAAGAGGAAGGTAGAATTGGGATTGGGCCTATGAATTACAAACATTGTTTTGGTATATGGGTTTTAAACATGTTTTGTTTTAATTATGCCAATTAGGCAGTGTTACAGTAAATATTTGCTAATTTGCATACACTTTTAGCACAAAAATTTAAACATTGGTTGAAGTCAGGTTCAGAATCCATGCTTAATCTCTTTGACATCACAGCAAAAGGTTTTTACAGAGAGGATTTGGGCAATCTTTTATCACTAATTCAGAAAACACTACAAAGAACCGAAAATGAAACAAAAAAATATTTTTTGTAGAATAAAATGTTTTGTATAATCAGGCAAACAATGCATGAACGCATCTCTCTGTAAAATCCTTATAATGCAGAATTAAAAGGCAGTAGAAAACATTCATTCATTTTCTTTTCGGCTTAGTCCCTTTATTAATCTGGGATCGCCACAGCGGAATAATCCGCCAACTTATCCAGCATATGTTTTACACAGCGAATGCCCTTCTAGCTGCACCCCATCACTGGGAAACATCCACACACACTCATTCAAACACATACACTACGGACAATTTAGCCTACCTAATTCACCTATACCACATATCTTTGGACTTGTGGGGGAAACCGGAGCACCCGGAGGAAACCCACACAAACACAGGGAGAACATGCAAACTCCACACAGAAATGCCAACTGACCCAGCCGAGGCTTGAACCAGCGACCTTCTTGCTGTGAGGCGATCGTGCTACCCACTGTGTCACAGTGCAGCCTTTAAAAAAATGTATTGTAAATTAAATCAATGGACACAAGTTGATAAAGTGCTATAAAAGAAACTTAAGGGTTCAAGAAACACTTGAGTACTTTTTGAGATTTTTACAGATTTGTGTGTGTTGAGCATCAATAAAGACAACGTTAGCACTTGTTACCTTTAATTGTGGATAAAACTGGATAATTTTGAGCTGTTGTCGGCTAATATCATCTTCCCGGTTTGATTCATTACAGTACCGGGGCAGGATCAAAATCGATGACGTAGCGCTCATCTGTTAGTTGAGTGATGACGTGTCGGTTTTCATTTTTATTCATAGACCGAGTTTGCTTATTCTATGAGAAGACCCTGCTTCTTAATTATTCATGACAGCACATGCTTTCCGATGACAGACCTGCCAAGCTGCGAGACCACGGCCATGCACGCCACGCAGTATTTAGCTGTTCATGAAGGGTCGTGTGTTTGTTTTCATGATCCACAGAGTTTGTTGCATGGCATTCTCTGCGATGCTGTCAGGGCCACCAATACAGCAAAGCTGTTTGTGTGTAGCAGGCATTTTTGTCGGAAGAGCTGTACGAGAATTGGAGAATGGCAGACTTGATCATTTTTATCAGTTGAGTTCGTTACCATTCAGACACATCGCCTATCCATGCTGCTGTGTTCGCCCATGTTTAAAATCTTCCATATTACAGCAGGGCTAATGGTTGGAATAGACCGAGAAAGAGACCTGCTGTACTGCTATCCACTGTGTCTGCATTCAGACCCAGGGATTCACGAGAAGAGAAGTCCTCCTCATTTATATTGCTTATATAAACATGATTATCTTTATAATGATATAACAAATTGTGGTTATGTGTGTATATTATATGAAATTACGAATAGCCTATCACAGGGCGTTAAATTACTTAGTTTATTTCTTTGCATTTTAACTTTATAAGCTATATAAAGTCATAGGTGTCCTCACGTATTGTTTGATTTTAATTTTTTTTGTTTTCTGATTGTGAGCCAACTGATAGTTGTTCGCCCCCCTCTTTTCCCCCTGCTCTGCTGGCCACGCTCACTCCTTCCTCTGCTCACAGCGCTCCACACCCATCATGTAGCATTTTGGGAAAGAATTCTGAGGTAGACTTGAACTGAAAGAGGGGGGTTTCATGGCCCTTTAAGTGGTCTCCTTTTCTTTTTATTACACCTAAAACTATACGTCAAAGGCACAAAATCATTGGCATGAAAACCCTTTTTGCCTGCAGTGTCTTGCTTTGAAGAAATAATTTTTAATTATCATCATAGCCTCACTGTGCAATTAAATGCTATTATTTATAATCATAGCCTCACTGTCCAATCAAATCCCAGCACTATCAGTGTCATCTTTGAATGTGTTTTTGTAATGGATGTGTTTTCCTTCTCTTATAGGTCAAAGTTAAACAACGTGATTGATTCCATCCCCAAGAGTAAAAAGAACAAACGCTGTCAGCTGCACTCGTTAGACACACACAAACCAAAGCCTTTAGGGTGAGTACATAACTTATTTTCTTAATTGTTGTGGACGTGCATATTGTTAGTTACTTTGAGACAATATAAGTTAAAATACTTTGGACAATGTTCATGTAATGAGCATAAGAGTCTGTGGTTGTGTAGGGGCAGCTGGATGGATGTGTGGGAGCTGATGTCACAGGACTGTCGTGATGAAGTGGTTTTGATTGACAGCTCATCTCTGTTGGAGACCCTGGAGACGTACCTGCGTAAACACCGGTAAGAGATCCACAGTTTCGCTTAAAAGTACCAAAAAGTTTATTTGTTCAGTAGTGATGTACTGATGTAGATTTGTCATGGCTGAATTGATTGATTCGGATACTGATTTCTTTATTTATATTCTTTTTCTTTAAGCTATGCAAAAAAAAACTAAGTTAATTTGCTTCATCACAGGCTGAACTGTAGCACAATGCAAACAAAGAGGCTGCAGGCAGTGATTTTAAAGGGATAGATCAGCCCAAAAAAAATAATTCTGTCATCGTTTACTCACTCTTCGCTTGTTCCAGTACTGTTTGGGTTTTATTATTGCTGAACACAAAGGAATATATACTGAAAAATGTTGGGAAAAAAGTCATTTTTAGATCCGATGAAACCTCATTTTTCCAACATGCTTTAGTAACAACACTTCAGAGTGTCTTTCTTTTCTTTATTTGCACAAGAAAACTAAATATTGGAATAAAATGGAAGAAAAGAAGCCATAATGTGCAGGATGAGGCAAATGCCCACAAGGCTTATTTAGAGCCTCTATTTATTCATTCATTTTCATTTTGGCTTAGTCCCTTTATTAATCTGGGGTCGCCACAGCGGAATGAACCGCCAACTTATCCAGCATATGTTTTAAGCAGCGGATGCCCTTCCAGCTGCAACCCATCACTGGGAAACATCCACACACACACATACACTACGGACAATTTAGCTTACCCAATTCACCTGTACCGCATGTCTTTTGGACTTGTGGGGGAAACCGGAGCACCCGGAGGAAACCCACGCCAAAATTCAATTCAATTCAATAATCACTTTATTAGCATGACAAATGTAACAAATGTATTGCCAAAGCATTTATAAAGTTTACATTAAAAAAAGAACATACATATATAATACAAACATAGTAAACAGTAGTAGGAAAAAAAAAAAAAATATATATATATATATATATATATATATATATATATTATTATAGGAAAATACATTCTCATATTTGTTTAGTCCATATGTTATCATTTGACATGAAGGGCTTTGTAACATCCAAAGACAATAAATAAATATATAAAGCACATCTATACATGCGCCTATATAAACAAATAAAAGTAAATATGGAAAGAAAGATATAAGGGGATAACATTTTCTTGTCGTTCTCAGGTTTTGTACTGACTGTAAGAACAAGGTTTTGAGAGCGTATAACATCCTGGTGGGGGATCTGGACAGCAGTAAGGAGAAGGGCTACTGTGCGGCTCTGTATGAAGGTTTACGCTGCTGTCCTCACGAGCGACACATCCACGTCTGCTGCGAGACAGACTTCATCGCTCACTTACTGGGCCGAGCAGAGCCAGAGTTTGCGGGGGGTTATGAGTGAGTTGTTCAGCCCATGTGGAGCTTGTTTGACTTTGTATATCATGCATGCACAGTAGGGCTGCACAATATGTCGTTTCAGCATCTATATTGCAATGTGCGCAGCTGCAATAGTCACATCGCTGGATCTTCAATGTCGAATCAGGATTATAGCTGACTAGGAGCTACAATTAAAAACACACATGAGCAATTGCAAAGTTTAACCATAAAGTTACTAAACAATTGTGTGCTTTTAAGGCTTGTGACTGTGTAAGCATTTCAAGCCAGTTTAAGGCATTCATGCACAAGACATTTACATTGTTGTAATTAAGAAAGATTCATTGTATTTATGTACAGTATACAGTATATACACAATGAAAATTATACAGTGTAATTAGACTCCAACAATAATGCATTTATTTTATTTCTAACTTTGCTCTACGTCATTTATCAATGCTTCTCATTCGTTTATTACATTTTATGCAGATGTGCTTCACTATAAATTCATCCTAATCGATCAGAGATGATGAATTCTTTGCAAATAGAGCTCTTCAACTCCTCTGTTAAAATTCTACTCAATATCACAGTATGTATCGCAGAAAAATAAAATATCGCCATGTCAGTTTTTTCCAATATCGTGCAGCCCTAATGCAAAAGTTATTAACTATGCTAGTCATTGCATATCATACATCCAGTTGATGGCAAAATTATTAACCCTCCTGTGAAAAATATTTCCCAAGTGATGATTAACTGAGCAATGAACATTTTCATAGTATTTCTTATTATATATATATATATATATATATATATATATATATATATATATATATAATATGCATGTATATGTGTGTGTGTGTGTGTATATATATATATATATATGTATATGTATGTCCAATGACTTGAAGTAACTTGCCTAGTTAACTGAATTAACCTAGTTAAGTCTTTAAATTGCACTTTAAGCTGAATCACTAATGTTTTGCAAGATAACTCATTTTAATATTATGCAAAGACAAAAGTAATTAGTTATCATAAATTAGCTATTCAAGTTATTCTGTTAAAAAAGGTTAAAGGGCAGCTATGATGAAAATCATCTTTTGTAAGCTGTTTGGACAGAACTGTGTGTAGATATAGTGTGTCCACAGTCATATTGGGGGGATATCAACACAATAAGTCTCTTTTTTTAAATGTCCTGACGTTAAAATAGGATCCAAATCCTTTGCATTTTGAGGCTGACCGCAACGTGACGTAGGATTGCGGTTTCCCTGCCCACTGAATTGATTGACAGCCGCATATTAACATGTCTCCGTAGTAACGTGTATAATCATATCAACAAGACAGGATGTGCGCAAAGTAACTGAGATTAAAGGATCTGTTCGGCTTGTTGTGATCATTAATCATCATCAAATGTGATCAAGAATGAGTTTTACAAGCTTAACAAGTTTTTTTAAGCTGTTTGTAATGAATTACAGCGATTTTACCGTCTTTACTTCATCACCGATTTTACCGTCTTTACTTAATCACCCCATTGCGCGTCAGCACAATTATAAAAGAAGATGCTTCAATCCTGGTTTGTGGATGTTAAATCAGGTTTATTGTCCACACAGCAGTGGATATTAACATGTATCCTGTCACATTTGTTGTGCAAAAACAGTGCAAAGCTAAACACATGCTGTGTCTGTCTGTCTGTCTGTCTGTCTGTCTGTCTGTCTGTCTGTCTGTCTGTCTGTCTGTGTGTGAGAACTTTGTAATGACATTGTGTGTGACTTATTGAAAGACTTGAATTAACTCCACAACAAATACATCAAATAATCATTGGGAAAGTTCTTACTGTAGTATTTCTCACAATCGTTGTGTGAGATCTGCTTCCTTCATGTCTGTCTGTTATCTGACACAGCGGAGGCGGCGACTGAGACACACTCTGACAGGCACATGGGAACGGTGGGGGGGGAGAACTAGCATTAAAGGCACAGGCCACAAAAACAGGTACAATGTGTTCAGAGCAGAAAATTCTAAAAGCTATAATAAATAATCTGAGGGGTGTTTTGAGCTGAAACTTTACAGACACACTCTGGAGACACAAAAGACTTCTCATAAATCTTAAAAAAAGGGGTAAACTAGGTGCCCTTTAAACATTTTGTAAAACATCACTTGGGAAATATTAATGAAAAATTTATAACATCACAGGAGGGCTAGTAATTGAGTCTTTAACTGTACGCTTTCACTAAATGTGTTTGGATCGTTTTTCAGGCGTCGAGAGAAACATGCAAAGACCATCGATATTGCGCAGGAGGAGGTGTTGACGTGTTTGGGAATTCACCTGTACGAGCGACTGCACAGGATCTGGCAGAAACTGAGAGCAGAAGAGCAGACGTGGCAGATGCTCTTCTATCTGGGCATTGATGCACTGCGCAAAAGCTTCGAGGTAATGCTCTCGTCTCATATCTGTCCTGTGCTTCATTCCTAAATGTTAATTTCCATGAATGGCATACAAATCTTATATCCAGATATTAAAGTCCCGTGAAGTGCTTTGAAATGTGAATTTTGGCATTTGACGTAATCTGAACTGAAACACAAAGAGGGGGCGGGGCATAGAGTAGCTCCTCCCCTTTTTTAAGCCAATAGCGTTTGGTTTGTCTTTCTGCTCTGCCAGTGAGAGTGGTTGAGCTCAAGCGCATGAAATGAAAAGCAAATGGGAAGGGGGCATGGCATGTCAGACACTAGAAAGCATTTGATTGGTCAGAAGATTTGATGAGAAACTAAAGTATGAGGTGACGTGAAAAAAAATCGTTGATCCATTTAGGTGGAAGTGACACTATAAGCTTTGGAAGTTTATATCAGGTTTATATGTTGTCACTGTTTTGAGCACACTAGCTTATAGATATCCTTAAAACTACCAGACTGAAACTTGCATCTAAAAAAAACATTATTGTAATTTCACTGGACCTTTAAATCAACATTACGGCCTCTTACTTGGGGAAAGTACTTGCCTAGTTTTCAATCGAAGCTTTCTAAAATGTGAAATATGTATGAAATGTTTAGATGTTGCTGCTTTGACACACTATATTGTAAAAAGCGCTATAGAAATAAAGATGACTGAGAAATATACCTTTTTTTTAATGGTTGTAAACTACATTGTATATTTTAAATTGTATAGCTGGGAAATATATCACTCACTCATTTTCTTTTTCGGCTTAGTCCCTTTGTTAATCTGGGGTCGCCACAGCGGAATGAACCGCCAACTTATCCAGCATATGTTTTACGCAGCGGATGCCCTTTCAGCTGCAACCCATCACTGGGAAACATCCATACACACTCATTCACACTCATACACTACGGACAATTTAGCTTACCCAATTCACCTGTACCGCATGTCTTTGGACTTGTGGGAAAAACCGGAGCACCCGGAGGAAACCCACGCAAACACAGGGAGAACATACAAACTCCACACAGAAATGCCAACTGACCCAGACGGGCCTCGAACCAGTGACCTTCTTGCTGTGAGGCGATTGTGCTACCCACTGCGCCACCATGTTGCCCGGAAATTTATTAATCACAGAAATTTAAATAGTGTATAAGGGTGAAAGACATATTTTTGAGTCTGCTTTAAAGTAAATTTACAGTAGTGATTTCATACGTCTTAAATACATAAAGCTCATCAGTGCCAGTAAAGTGTCTACAACTAATACTGACAAAAAATGTGCATTTTAATGTCAAGAAATGGGTGAATTAATGTCATTTAGAAAAATATAAATATTTATGTAAACATTAAGCATGCTTATTTTGAGCTGTACTTATTTAAGATATAAAAATGTGACTTCGCTAAATTCATTCATTCATTTTCCTTCGGTCCCTTATTTATCAGAGGCCGCCATAGCAGAATGAACCGCCAACTATTCCAGCATATGTTTTACGCAGCAGATGCCGTTCCAGCTGCAACTCAGTACTGGGAAACACCCATTCACACTCATACACTACAGCCAATTTAGTTTCTTCAGTTCACCTATAGCGCATGTGTTTGGACTGTGGGGGAAACCGGAGCACCCGGAGGAAACCCACGCCAACACGGGGAGAACATGCAAACTCCACACAGAAATGCCAACTGACCCAGCCGGGACTCGAACCAGCAACCTTCTTGCTGTAAGGCGACAGTGCTACCCACTGAGCCACCGTGCTGCCGACTTTGCTAAATTGTATTTTATATTTAAATTGGTTGAAAACGTATTATTGACAAGTGGAAAAAAATATTTACACTTTTATTATCTTTATTATGAGTATTTTGAGGCCAAATTGTGATTATTTTCTTTTAAATCTGAATGTTTAGTTTTCTTATTATGCTTAACAATGTTTATTGGTACGTAAAAAACAATTTTTACATTGACATTTTAATGGGTGTCGTTTGTAAATATTGGTAAAAATGTTTAACAATCATAATTCTTGGCTCAGAAATATATAATTATAATAAAAAAAATGTGAGGAATAAAAACAAAAGAATTCAATGCTTTTATTGTTTTGATGCTTAAAGGGAAATAAAGAGACTGAGCGAGTTTCATTCTGAGTTTGTGCTTGGGGAAAGTGCCATACATTATAATGCTGACCCTAAAGCGCATGTGTTGAATGATGTGCAGATGGCGGTGGAGAAAGTTCAGGGCATCAGTCGACTGGAGCAGCTCTGTGAGGAACTCTCAGAAGAGGAGCGAGCCAAAGAGCTCAAACAGGAGAAAAAGAGGCAGAAACGCAAGAACAGGCGTAAAAACAAGTGTGGCTTTGAACAAGAGGTGGAAGAGGAAAAAGATAAAAGTCTTGATGAGGTAATGACTCATTTAATGTGCCTCTTTTCCTGTGCTATTATGCTGCGTAAACATTTGAATGGATTGTTTGGGCATCAGAATGCCTCTAGTTGGCTTGTTTATTCATGCTATCCTTTAAGAAAAGTATAAAGAAAATTTATTTGGTTTATTTTCCAAACTAAGGATGCATCTATTTGATTATAAATACAGCAAAAATAGTAATGTTGTGGTTATATTATTGCAGTTTTATATGGCTGTTTTCTGAATATATATTTACATTTTGTGGTGTAAAGTTGAATTTTTAGCAGCCATTGTGCCAGTCTTCAGTATGCTGCTTAAGAATTATTTCTTCTTCTTCTTATTTTTGTTGTTATTATGATTATTATTATTATTATTATTATTATTATTATTATTATTATTATAAGTGTTAAAATGTTTCATATTTTTAAGGAAACTGTTGCAGTTTTACTGAACTGTTCGATTAAGAAATAATCTATTGATCTATTTAATGCATCCTTGCTGAATTAAAGAGTTCATAAACAACATTAAGCAAAATGTTTGATAATGTAGCCGGCTAATATTTGTTTCGTTATCAATGTAATATTTAAATGGAATAAAGCAATGTGAATGTCAGTTATGGCTATGTTAAATCTAAGTTTAACAACTTTATTAATCCCAAAAGGTGCATTTAAAATAGGGTAAGTAGCATCTTATAACAAGCACAATACATCACATAGACGATGCAAACGTAAAATCACAGTCCAGCATGCATCATAATATAAATTCCATGCTTTAAAATATTTATTTTAATTAAGCCTCTGGAACAAAAGTAAATTATATATCTATTAGACATCTATAGCGTATGTACTGAAGGACTTCAATACAATAACCCAGTTCAAGTGCTTCAGCTTTAACTGTATGCAGTTACAAAATCGCTGCGTTTAAGGTCTGTTTTCTTTAAAAATCAATGATCTTCACTGCTTGATTGGTATATGACATAACGTGGGTCTCAGATTGTACATGAAGCACTGCATTTAATTACATTGTTCTTCACCATGTCTTTAAAATATGGACATTAATTTTACCACAGTATTTTCAGTGGAGTTTCTGCACTCGCCTGCCGGGCTTGTGTTTAAACTGCTTTTCATCTCGTTTTATGCAGGAACAACTAAACGCATAATGCTGAAGTCTGTTTAGCTGATTATATTTTAATTACGTTACATGTACATCGATGCTGTAAAAGGAACCGTATGAAATTGAAAATAGTCACATTAACTTTTCACCAGAAGTTTATCGGTAGTGGAAAAAGCACCAGCTGTGCATATACCCAATAACATTAGATATCTATTAACATTTGAATGCTTCTAAAACGTACACACAAGGACAGTGTTTCAAAGTATGATGCATTTACAGTAAATCCAATAAGAAGTGTGTTTGTGTTTGTCAGGCTTCGTCAGAGTCTGTGGACAGCGGCTGTAAGTCATGTGGCAGTGAAGAAGAGTCTGCTGGCAGTGTGGAGGTGATCATCACCAGCCAGAGCTCCGCCTGCACCTGCCCCTGCCCCACCGCCTCCATCCTGCATTCCCCCAAAACCAAGAAAGGTAAACAAACTGTGGCTCTGGCTTTCTATGTACTAAGGCTGCACAATATATCAGTTCAGCATCAATATTGCAATATAGGTCTATAGCTTTTAGGGCAGCGAGGAGGCTTGTCTTTTTTTAAGAAGTAATTAAGGAAGTATTTTGATCTCTATGAAACTTTCCCTGTTTAATAGCATAATACATTGAAGATAAGATCAATGACCCAACCTGATCCCATATCCCCTGAAAAAGTTCAGGGGGGAGCCCATCTAAACCAGGGGACTTGCCCAATTTCATGGATTTTAAAGCTTTAGTCAACTCATCTAGTGTGATGGGGGCTCCAGCTTCTTCTGGTGATTAAGAGGGAAGGTTTAGATCTTTTAGAAAGTCAGACATTCTACCATCATTTGGGTCTGCCTCTGAACTGTACAATGTAGAATAAAATTCTCTGAATGTATCATTTATGTCTCGCTGGTTGTGGGTGATCAGCCTTTGGGATGTTTGATTGCTACTAATAAGTGAGTAAGACTCCGCTTCCTTCATTTTTAGAGCCAGAAGTCTGCTTGACCTCTCATTGTAATAATAATAATTGACTCTAGTTTTGGCAGCACGGTGGCGCAGTGGGTAGCACATTCGCCTCACAGCAAGAAGGTCGCTGGTTCGAGCCTCTGCTGGGTCAGTTTGCATTTCTGTGTGGAGTTTGCATGTTCTTCCCGTGTTTGTGTGGGTTTCCTCCGGGTGCTCCGGTTTCCCCCACAAGTCCAAAAACATGCAGTATAGGTGAATTGGGTAAGCTAAATTGTCCGTAGTGTATGTGTGTGAATGAGTGTGTGTGGATGTTTCTCAGTGATGGGTTGCAGCTGGAAGGGCATCTGCTGTGTAAAACATATGCTGGATAAGTTGGCGGTTCATTCCGCTGTGGTGACCCCAGATTAATAAAGGGACTAAGCCGAAAAGAAAATGAATGAATGAATGAATGAATGAATGAATGAATGAATGACTCTAGTTTTATGTATTCTGCAACATGTTGTGTAGCAGAATTAAAATCTTTTTTAAGTGCCGCTAGATGTTTCTCTCTAGATATACAAAATATAGACTTTTGTTGATTCTCTATTAGAGAAATCTGTGTTTGTAAATTAGATAAAACTCTGTTCCTAGATAAACTGAGATGTTTTGAAAAGGAAATAGCATTGCCACGCACAAAGCATTTAGTTACTTCCCATAAAGTTTGGGCATTGGAAGCAGATTCCTTATTATCAAGAAGTAAGGCAGGAAGATTGGAGTTGAGCTGTGACAAATAATCTTGATTTTTCAAAAGGGAATTATTAAATCTCCAGCGTCTACTCTTATGATTCACTTTGTCACCTATAAGGAATGTATACAATACTGCAGCGTGGTCAGATATGAGAATAGGTAGTATCTGTGTGGACACAATATTACTATTAATTTGTGGTGAAACAAAAATATAATCAATTCGGGAATATGTTTTATGGCGCGAAGAATAGAATGAGTAATCTTTACTGGTTATATTCCTTGAGCGCCAGGCATCGATCACATTAAGTTCTTTTATGAATGTATTTAATTCACTAAGTTGGTGTGTGACATTCGCTTCCGGACCTGAAGACTTGTCAAGTAATGGATTACATGCTTGATGAATATCTCCTCCAATGATTAGATAATGATCCTTGAAATCTAGCATTGTTTTAGTCAAAATTGATAAGAAAGTAGGATTATGGTTATTCGGAGCATAAATACAAGTTATACAAAACTCATTATCATTAATAACTACACGTACATAAGCCATTCGACCTGTATTATCAGACCCAATATCTTCAATATGAACTCTAAATTTCCTACTAAATAAAATCAGCACTCTTTTTGTTTTATTTTTTGCAGAGGAATGGGTCACAGATCTGTAGTATCTATTTTGAAAAAGATGAACATCCCTTTGTCTTAGATGTGTTTCTTGTATTAATGCTACGGTTATGGTTTAAAGTAGTGTAAACATTTCGCTCGCTTTACTTTCGAGTTCAGGCCTCGGACATCCCATGACATCAGCACGAAGTCTTGTAACGTTCTATCGCTTTTTGTGATGAGGAACTAAATCAGAATCAGAAAGAGCTTTACTGCCAGGTATGTTCACACATATGAGGAATTTGCTTTTGTGACAGAAGCTTCTACAGTGCAGCAGAATTACAGAGACAGGACAAAACAATACAGATATTAAATATATTTTAACATGGAAGTAAGTAGTGAATGCAAATATGCAAATTGACAAGTGTATGTACAGGTATATTACTATATACAACGTTACATGTGCAGCTGTTATGTGCAAATTGGCATGTAAAGTATGTTGTTAAATAAGTGTATATGTGTAGAAAAAGTGTAATAAAAGAATACATTTGCACATTAATAAAACATTGTATATGGTAGGACCAAATTGACACTTTACAATTTAAAGAATAAAAGAAACGACTTTGACGAAAGGATTAACCCCCAACTGGGGGTGTTAACCGTTAACAACTGAGGAGGCATAACTTGCCTATATCTGTCTTTGGTTAAACTGAACTCACACAGATACAAGTCCTTCGGGAAGTTCCTTGACAGTGACACAGTCATCCCAAGTCCTTAATTAATATATAATTGCTCATAATAAAAAAAAAAGACATTTTCATTGCATCACATTTTGTGGCATAAACTTTAAAGTCTATGGTCACTCTCCATATCAGCAAGAGTGTCAAAGCGGCCGCCGCGATTTCGGTCATCCCGTCCAACATTTTGCTTACCGGCGAGAAAGATTTTGGCGTCTGAAGGTGAGTGAAACTCCAGAACCTCACCGCCATCTGCTCTCACCTTTTAAGATGGCAGGATAAACCAAGAAGGGGTAGTAGCCTTACGTCGAGAAGTCGTCTCGGGACTGTAATCCACGTAAAAGAACAGATTCGATTTGTCGTGAGTTAGTGGAGATTTAAGAGCCCTGACTTCTCAAAGGATTTTCACTCGGTCTTCATATCTCAGTAAGCAGAAGATTCATGTACGCGGACGGCCGCCAACGTTAGCGCGAGATCCATAAATCTGATGCGCCCTCTGAATTTAGATTTTCCGACCTGCAAGTGCAGGAAACCATTTATTGAGATTTTCTTGGAGAAACTCGATTGAGTCAGAGCCTTCAGCACCTTCTGGTAGATTTACGAGGCGTATGTTAATACGTCTCGCTCTGTCCTCTTGGCTTATTATTCGTTCTCGTAGGTGCTTAATTTCTTCACCATGATCAGTCAACTTCTCCTTTACCGCACGGAGCGACATCTCTGTGGTGGTTTGTTGCTTCATTAGAGAGTCAGAGACTTCGGCTTGTACTTTCACGTCCTTTGTAAGTTGCTTGACAGCCACAATAAACGTCTCGAGCATCCCTTTCATTTGCTTACATTCACCTGACAGGACTTCTTGTACAGTTTCCTTTACGACCTGTTTAATCATTTCACGTATCGATGTCTCTTAATGTTTTAGCGCCATTAGCATGGGTGCGTCCATTTGGTTTTCAGGTGGATCTTTGCCTGGTTTGGCTGTTTTTTAGGCTGGTAGCGTAGGATTTTATATTCATTTGTGTGCTCGCACTTGTCGTCTTACTCTCAGATGTCATTATTATCTGTGTTATGCAGTTAAATAGCTCGGATTAATGCAGAAATGAAGGCCTGAGACGGAGCTATCAGATACACGTGCATCTCAGCCACAAGGCTACCCGGGAGTCTCAATAATAGTATTTTTAAAAGTCCTTGAAAGTGCTCGAGTCTGGTGTCCATGAAAAAGTGGGAACCCTGTATTTATCTGTGCTTGTAGAGTGTTTTTAGATCTTATGCAAGATGCTCTCCCCTACAGAATCGTCCCAATCATTCATTCATTTTCTTTTCGGCTTAGTCCCTTTATTAATCTGGGGTCGCCACAGCGGAATGAACCGCCAACTTCATCCCAATCAGTCTAAAAATATCTTCTTTTCTTGAGATCTTCAAGTCATCAGGTGAAATTGTTTTCACATCACAATATATATTGCAGAATAAACAACACATCGCAATGTTCGATTTTTCCAATATCGTGCAGGTCTACTATGTAGTAATGCAGATGTAGTGTAAAAGCATCTAATTGGTGTTTGTGTGTCTGTTTTTTTCCTCCAGCTCTGCTGCCTCATAGTAATGGCAGTGACTGTGGCTACTGTTCCAGTATGGAGGGCAGTGAGACGGGCTCCAGAGAGGGCTCAGATGTGGCCTGCACAGAGGGCATGTGTAGCCATGATGAGACTGGTATGCAAATCAAAAATTATTATTTTTTGATTGACAGATATTTCATAATGTACATTTAGGTCGTTTTTCACCCATACACTAACCCCCTTCACACAGTGACGCTGGTAAATATACAGAATTTTCTTTATCGGTAATTTCAAAAGATTTTGAAGGTTTTCTTTCCTTTTTCACTCAACAATTTGGAACAATGACAATATTAAAATTGCATTAAATTGATTAAGTGGTGGATAATCAGCACCTCCAAGTCCGAGGCCATGGTACTCCACCGGAAAAAGGTGGCTTGCCATCTCCAGGTTGGAGGAAAGTCCTTACCCCAGGTGGAGGAGAGTTTAAGTATCTTGGGGTTTTGTTCATGAGTGAGGGAAGGATGGAACATGAGATTGACAGGCGGATTGGTGCAGCGGCAGCAGTAATGCGGTCGATGTACAGGTCCGTTATGGTGAAGAAGGAGCTGAGCCGAAAGGCAAAGCTCTCGATTTACCTGTCAATCTACGTTCCTACTCTCACCTATGGTCATGAGCTTTGGGTCATGACCAAAAGGACAAGATCTCGGATACAGGCGGCCGAAATGAGTTTCTTTCGCAGGGTGGCAGGGCGCACACTTATAGATAGGGTGAGGAGCTCTGTCACCCGGGAGGAGCTCGGAGTAGAGCCGCTGCTCCTCCACATCGAGAGAAGCCATCTGAGGTGGCTCGGGCATCTGTTTCGGATGCCTCCTGGACGCCTACCTAGGGAGGTGTTCCAGGCATGTCCCACCGAGAGGAGGCCTCGGGGAAGACCCAGGACACGCTGGAGGGACTATGTCTCTCGGCTGGCCTGGGAACGCCTCGGGATCCCCCCCGGAGGAGCTGGAGGAAGTGTCTGGGGAGAGGGAAGTCTGGGTTTGCGACCCGGCCCCGGAAAAGCGGTAGAAAATGAATGAATGAATGACAATATTAAAAAACAAACATGTATATAATTACTTTTTGTAGCATGCTAAATATTGTAATATTTAATATGTGATATAATATTTCATAAAATGTTACAACCAACATGCATTTCATAATATTTCAGAGAAAGCATCACCACAACTTCTGAAAGTTATGGTTGCTTAAAATTAATCTGACGTTTCACCAATGTAAACAAACAAGAATCAATAAAATCTATTTATAAATACTGTATCCACCACTTTGCTCTACTGGTGTAGTTTCATCAACCTGAAAACATCAGGAAAACAAAAACAGTTTTGTTACTACTTTGCCGCTTTCCACAAGTTGCTACTGCACTTGTTTGCCGAGTTATTTCAGCATCCATATTAAAACTGGTACATATTTTTGGACAAGAAAACCAGAATGTCCATTGTTGATGACCATTAAACGTCTCATAAAAGGCTTGTGAAAAGGGTCCAATATATTTATTGCTGTTCTGATCAGTCAGGAGCAAAAACCGAAGATTCTCTGATGATGATGATGATGATGATGATGATGATGATGATGTCTTTCTCCAGGTGAATTCTCCTGCATTCACCGCTGCTCAGAGGAGAAGGAGGAGGACGCTGTGGACAGCTGTGTGGAGTGCTGGGCCAACTCTGAAGACAGCACAAATGGCAAAAACAAAAAGAAGAAAAGAAAAAACAAGGGCACACTTTGCAGAAATGAGAACGTGAGTTTGCTCTCCGCCTTCTCATGGGTCACTTTTGCATATTTCACTTTTAATGAAGATGCATCTCAGGGTAGTTTAAACTTGTTGAATAGTATTGTACATATTATGAGTTCGGGCAGAACAGTGGTGCAGTGGGTAGCACAATCGCCTCACAGCAAGAAGGTCGCTGATTCGAGCCTCGGCTGGGTCAGTTGGCATTTCTGTGTGGAGTTTGCATGTTCTCCCCGTGTTGGCGTGGGTTTCCTCCGGGTGCTCCGGTTTCCCCCACAAGTCCAAAGACATGCAGTATAGGTGAATTGGGTAAGCTGAATTGTCCGTAGTGTATAAGTGTAAATGGGTATGTATGGATGTTTCCCAGTGATGGGTTGCAGCTGGAAGGGCATCCGCTGCGTAAAACATATGCTGGAAAAGTGTCAGACACTGAAATGCATGTGGTTGTTTTTGACCGCTATGGTAATTAAGGGTGTACTCACACTAGGTACACTTGCCTTGAACCGTGCCGAAGCTTGCTTGTCCCCCCTCCCCTCTCCCCCGACGGCCTGCACTCACACTGTATTTTACCTTCCAAGCCGGAGCACGCTTGCGTCATCGATGATGCGACTGTTCAGTTTAACAGAAGCGCTCTCGCTCAGCACAGTGGACATTGCTTTAGTTATATCATTTAGTATTATTTTTAGTGGTTTAGGATGCAGTGACATGCAGTCAAATATTTTGCGGAACCGATCCACCTCTTTTAACGCTCATAAATGATCATAAAAGTCCTCGTGGAGGTACAGCTGACATTCAGTGAGGGTTTTGTGTCTTTAATAAACGATTACAGTTGTGCTGGATTGTCTTTATCTAATACCCTAATTAAATAAAGAAACCAGAATCCTCCCTTGGCTTTATTTCTTAGCTAGGGTGTTGTTTAGGATCGTCTTTTGTAATGTAAATTAGATTCATTCCTTACCACACCAGGTATCTTGATGGGTTCTGCGAATGAAGCCAATGTCCACTCCAGTGAAGTAAATTAATAAAATACACTTTTATTAATAAAATAAAATTAAATCCAGTGAGAAAGAAGAATAAAAACAAATAATAACAAAACAAAATCCTTTACTTTTTCCTCTGTTGAGAATAAAGGTCCTAAGACATTCAGTATTGAGAAGTAATCACTACTTCTAAGCACGCTGCTGGTCTGTATACTCCAGTCTTTTATACAGTATTCGAGCCTTTGAACACAGGAGAAGCCTTTGAAGTTATAAGTTGCATAAGTGATCTATTGCTAAATATGTCTTTGTCAAGATAGCTAGTAATACATCTAAAACATGTATAGATTTATATATTGCTAAACGTGTAAATTAACATTTGGGTGGATCCTCCGAGCTGTCCTCCAGAGCCATACTTCCCAGCTGGCGGCTGACATCCTTATCTGGAGAGATCGCTGCAATGCCTCCTCCAGATTGCGGTTGTAACAATTCATCAGAACTGTCGCCTGAACCATGTCCTCCTTTAGCGCCAGCAGAAGTCTGATCTACCATAGAGCTTCTGCGTATTCTCTGCCGTAGTCATCTGCTCAGCCTCTTAGCCTTTCTCTCAACCTTAACAGCTGTTTGTGCAAACTTAGGGACATCTGAATACATAAGAGAAGTGTTGCATCTTCTACAATTAATGTCATTAAACCAACCAGGCACAGGCACAACCAATACAACTTGCATTCATTGAAAAGTAAGAATGATTAATAAATCCATATGAAACAGTGGTGACGTTAAGTGACGTCACGTCTTTCGTGCTCAGTCGCACTTTGCACTCACACTACAAGCGTACCATGCCAAAGCTCAACCGAACCACGCTCTGGCACACCTCATCCAACCGGGCCAGGGCCGGCCAACTATACTGTGCCAGGGCACGATTCGGAGGACTTACACTTGTCAAACGAACCGGGAACTCGCCCAGGCACAGTTCACATAGCTTAGTGTGAGTGCACCCCAAAGGTAGCAATACTCATAGCTCTTTTGTGTTTTACTATTTTAATAAAATAACAATGTTAGAAAGAAACATACACATATTTAGGAAAAGTTTTATTTCAATAAAGTTAATAAATTGGGAAATATTTGGGGGGGAAAAAATTTAATCACAGGATGGCAAATAATTGTATATTATAATAAACTGTATTATATAATAAAATGTATATTTGGAGGAGAAAACCAGCATGTCCGATTATTCCAATGCATTGCAATATGTATATCACGATATGCACATTTGATATTCTGATCATCTCAATACATTGCGCATCCCTGATATACTCCAACCCCTTCAAGCTGCTGAAGCTGTGATGTTGTCTCTGTCATTAGGGCTCTAAAGCAGAGGAAGGCTGTGTATCAGATGGCAGCAGGAGAGGATCAGGATCTGCTGTGGTTCACGAGTCTTCTCCTTCTCCTTCACCACATTCATGCAGAAGCAAAGAAAGCCCATGCTCTAAAGTGTGCTGTGAGTCTTTATCCAGCTTCAGCCATCAGCATTTCCACAGTGAAGAGGCCTGTGCTCCGGCAGACGGCTGCAGCAAGAGCCTCATGGAGCTACTGGTGAGACACTTTTTTCTTCTTTCTTATAATGCTACATGTAATTAGATGGAAAGCATTGCATTTAGCAGCTTGTATGATAAAGAAATGCATCCTATCATATCTGGTGAGCATGGCTGTAAACTAGACAATTATTCAGAGCTTCGTTGAGACGAATGATCACATATGAATGAGCACGTTTTTGAGTATATACTTTTAAAATGTACAAAACAAATGTCTTTATCCACACTTTTACCACATTTTTTTAATGTTACAGCCTTATTCCAAACTGGATTAAATTCATTTATTTCCTCAACATCCCACACACAATCCCCCATAATGACAATGTGGGAAACGAGTTTTTGAAATTGTTGCAAATTGATTAAAAATAAAACACCTGTATAATCACATGTACATCAGTATTCACAGCCTTTACCGTGAAGCTCTACATTGAGCTCAGGTACATTCTGTTTCCACTGATCATTGTTGAGATGTTTCAGCAGCTTTATTGGAGTTCACCTGTGGTAAATACAGCTGATGGACATGATTTGTAAAGGTATACACCTGTCTATATAAGGTCCCAGGGCTGACAGTTCATGTCAAAGCACAAACCAAGCATGAAGACAAAGGAATTGTGTGTAGACCTCTGAGACAGGATTGTCTCGAGGCACAAGGCTGGGGAAGGTTACAGAAACATTTCTTCTGCACTGAAAGTTCCAATGAGCACAGTGGCGTCCATCATCTGTAAGTGGAAGATGTTTAACCACCAGGACTCTTCCTAGAGCTGGCCGGCCATCTAAGCTTAGTCAGGGAGGTGATCAACAACCCGATGGTCACTCTGACTGAGCTCCAGCGTTCTTCTGCGGAAAGAGGAGAACCTTACTGAAGGACAACCATCTGTGCAGCAATCCACCAATCAGGCCTGTATGGTAGAGTGGCCAGACGGAAGCCACTCCCCGCCTGGAATTTGCCAAAAGGCATCTGAAGGACTCTCAGACCATAAATACAAAATTCTCTGGTCTGATGAGACTTCAACTCTTTGGAGTGAATGCCAGGCGTTACGTTTGGAGAAACAAAACGTACAGTGAAGCATGGTGGTGGCAGCATCATGCTGTGGGGAGGTTTTTCAGCAGCAGGAACTGGAAGACTAGTCAGGATAGAGGGAAAGATGAATGCAGCAATGTACAGAGACATCCTGAATGAAAACCTGCTTCAGGGTGCTCTTAACCTCAGACTGGGGCGACGGTTCATCTTCCAGCAGGGCAATGACCCAAAGCACACCAGCAACATATCAATGGAGTGGCTTCACAACAACTTTGTGAATGTCCTTGAGTGGTCCAGCCAGAGCCCAGACCTAAATCCTATTGAACATCTCTGAAGAGATCTGAAAATGGCTGTACACCGTCGCTTCCCATCCAACCTGATAGAGCTTGAGAGGTACCGCAAAGAGGAATGGGCAAACATTCCCAAAGACAGGTGTGCCAAGCTTGTGGCATCATATTCAAAAAGACTTGAGGCTGTAATTGCTGCCAAAGGTGCATCAACATTGAGCAAAGGCTGTGAATACTGATGTACATGTGATTTTACAGGGTTTTTATTTTTAATACATTTGCACCAATTTCAAAAACTCTTTCCCACATTGTCATTATGAGGGATTGTGTGTGGGATGTTGAGGATGCATGAATTTAATCCATTTCCGAATAAGGCTGTAACATAAAACAATATGGAAAAGGTGAAGCAGTATGAATACCTTCCGGATGCACTGTACATTGCTATTTTCAGTTTATTATTCACTACTGCTCGTTTCTTAAGCATTGACTTATCTTTAATTTCTTTGAACAGAATGAATCTGAAGTGACCTCCGATGGCGAGACCTGCCTGACGCAGGACGAGATCCAGTCGTTCGTAGAGAGCAACAAATCTTTCTACCGCACACGAGACCAGTACAGACAGCACCTCAAAGATCGCTTCACCAAATACTGCCGCGGAGAGTGGCTGCCCACCACCAGCGTCAACTAGCACACTAACTCACCTATTTTTCTAGAAAACACTCATGATCACTGCTGCATTGTTGCTTTCTTCAGGCAACAGTTTGGGAATATGAAATGGGTGACACGATGAGTTTCAGCGCTGTATTTGATGTTCATGTTTGTTGGGTAAATTTACACTTCGTATTTGTATCTACACACACACACACACACACACACACACACACACACACACACACACACGTCTTCCCCTTCAGCCGTTTCCTCACTCTCTCCACCAATCACAGCTGGCTTTGTTTTCCTTTCTCTCTTGAAACGTCGATTTAGAGAGCAGGTCGTTGTTAAAATGATAATCAAGCTTGCAGGCCTTGACTGTAGGGTTAGATGTCGGTAGTCTTAATGTATTGTTTGTAAAGCATTTCTTTTTTGGGTCCCCCCCCCCCCTCCCAAATCGTTTCTCTGACTGTGACAATTTTAGTGGCGAGAATCGTACCAATAAATGTGTACAGAAATGAAATCTAAAATGAAAAACAATTTTACAGGAAGATGAAAACCTCCGTTTATAAAGAAAGATGGGTTGTGATGTTAAAAGCAATGTGCGACAATTTACAAAATAAAGAATATTTATTAATATGCATCAGATGTGGAGGGGTTTCATTTCTTTTGAGTGTTTGTTTGCAGTATATATTGCTCCTATACCAGCTTGCTTTTACCTAAAGAGAGAGAAAAAAAAGGTCGTTCTTTGGTTTATTGGTCTGCTCATAAGCCTTGTTAAATGTTAAAGTCTGCCACTAGATGGTGTTTTGTTGATTGGTGTTTTTTATACATGAATACAGACAATAATAGTGAAATAGCAAACGAATCGATGTATATATAAACGTCAACGCATCTAGAAAATAATGCAAACGT